>JAVTVY010020570.1:0-83467 GCA_036873755.1 Hanleya hanleyi
ATACTGGTACTGAAAAATATAGCACATCTTTAAAAAATTATGTCAATTATAAGCAGTTCAAAATATTCTCCTGGGCTAACAGATAGGTCAAAGTGAAATTATACCAACTAGTAGCTGATCAACTGAAATCACTGGTCTTTTGTTCTCTCAATAATGTGCGAAATTCGGATCAGGTTTATAACATCATTCCACCAGAAGTAAATAATAAGTTTTATCTTGACTAGCATAAACTAAGCTGCTATCAGAGATTTTGTACAAACAATTAGAGTAGGCATATGTCGAGATTAAACAACTGACAAATAAATCAATCCTGTAGAAAAAATATCACTGAATGCAAAAAGTGCAATATTGAACTGTCATACATGTACATGTATAGCCATGAGTGTTCCATCTGTCAGAACCCATTCTGTGCATAAATTTGCAGGATCCATCTTTGGAGTATTGTAGGTATAAGCCAGAAAAAGACAACTCATTTTTGTAGATAGCACTGTTGATGGTTAAATACAACTGTCCCACATAAAAAATGACAAATGATTCTAACAATTTTATATAAAACACCCCAAAATGTTGTTTTTAAGAAAAGTAATAAAATTTATATTGTTTTGAGCTATTTCCTTAATTACTTTTGTCAAACTGAGGTTATTTTCAAGATAATCTTCTGTGCAAAAAATGTTTGAGTGTAACAGGATTATTTTCTTAACACAGTATACAAGACTATTTTCTTACCTGTCTCCCGAACAATTATACAGAAACAAGAAAGCATGGAATCAACTCACAAAATATATCTTATAAGATTATTTTATAAAGTTTTGACTTGCAAATAAGGCTGAAAAATGTCATTATTGATTGCTGGAGAGGAATGCATTGTAAATGTGTGAGAAAGGAATATCTCTGGTTCAGTCAGTAAGTTGGAATCAAAATGTACATTAAAAGGTATTTATATTTTTTTTTTATTGAAGTATTGAAATATGTTTTATATTAAAACCTAGAAGTCGAGGCAAACATACTTTTCTGTATGGATATCTACACCTCTAACATCTCTAATGTTTTTATTTTAAACAAATTCTCTTGTAAACTGTAACTTGATCAATTATTTTGTTCTGTGAAGATATTAATTCATTTTTGTAAGTATAATAATTAAATATTTATTTGCCTCAAAAACAAATGTTTGGAGATTCAGAGACTAATACCAGCAAAAAAATGTTCTGAACTATATATATTGTTCATACAAAATTATCAATTGAGCAATTCAATACATGGATTGGAGACATTAAGGTCTGAAAGAAAAGTGCGGCTGGAGAACGCCCCCATATGAACCCTCGTGAAGGGAGGTGATTCGTGCGACCTGCTTAGTTGATCGCCGAGTGCGGGAATCGACTGCGTCAAACGGTTAGTTTTTCTCCCAAATTCCGAAAATGTATCAAATATCTCAACAAGTAACCTGTAGCTAACATGCAAATTGATTCATGAGCGATCTTATCTTCATAATACACTGATTATCATATGTAATTAACGCTGTCAATCTCGGAACATACATCAAATTGAATCACACAAGCGTCGGCAGTTCGCATGCATGATGACAGAGTGTGAGAGAAAACATCGTCAACAACTGAATCAAACACATAACTGTCAATACGCTTAGGGCCTACCTGATCAATATACCATACCTGATCAATCAGCATTCAGAGAGAGGTGCTCCTTGCCATTCAGATACACCAAAACGCCATTTCAAACAAATTTCAATACGTTTTCTCATTAAAATCGAGTTGTATGTGATTGATTTTCGACTCACTTTTGTATCACCTTCGACGATTTGCGTAAATTTCACTTTCTATTGGATATTTTGCATTTTTTATCCACTGAAACGAGCATTATGACGGCCATCTTGAATTATTTTTTTTGGTACTTAAGCATTTTAAAATATACTTAAGTCACCTCTGACCAGACTTAAAGTTAAGCAAATTTGAAGCAATTTATTTGCTAAGAAAAGTTTCGGGGAATGCACTTAAGTCATTTATCGCTCATTTAAGTCAATTTACGGACTTAAGTACCATTTTTGCACTTAAGTTGACTTTCGAGAAATCGGCCCCTGCAACCCAAGCTTAATAAGACGGACATGATAGTGAAAATTGCGCGGGACTTCCTTAATTGGGAGTTCAGCTCCGATGAAATCATTAACTGGGGGAAAAATCCGAAATACGATAAGAAAACATCCACACCCAAAGAAAAGTCTATCCCGGTCCTCAACATAACAACATAAGATAATCCACTTGCGAATGCATCAGTCTCCAAATTAGGGATATAACTAATACAAAATTCAATAAAAATCAATTATCAATACTCCAATGGAATGCCCGAAGCATCGGGAAAAACGGGGACAATCTTAAAGTTTTAGTAAATGAAATCAGCCCAGATATAATTTGTGTTCAGGAAACATTTCTGAAGCCAGGAAAAATAAATTTACAATAAACGGATATAAGTCGTATAGATCAGACAGACTTACAGGTGCACTAGGGGGAAACCTGATATTAATAAAAGAGGATCTGATTCACATCGAACTAGATAAAAGCCCTACCAGTGACGATCTCGAATGGCACGCATTTCAGGTCTTCTTCAATAACAAACCTATTAACATCATTAATTTATATGCCCCAGGAAGTCTAAAGAAAATCTCCCCAAAAGAACTGGACAACATCACAAAGAAATTTAACTCCCCTATCATCATATGCGGTGATTACAACAGCCATAACCCCATGTGGGACGACAATTGCACCAAGGCAGACGAAAAAGGACAAGTAGTGGAAAAATGGCTTGACCAAAACAACCTATGCTATTTAAATAATGGCCACGGGACGCGAATAGACATGAACACCGGTAAACTATCTGCAATTGACTTAACTATTGTCTCCCCTGATTTAGCTGCTAAATCCGAATGGGAAGTGATTCCTGACACGCTCGACAGCGACCACTTCGCCATTCTGACGAAAATTAGTATAAAACCGGACGCTGAAAGGACAGACGCCCCTCCAAAATTTCAGTACTCCAAAGCCGACTGGAAAAGCTTCCAGAAAGACTGTCAGTGCCTAAATCATGACGAGATATTCAATTCCGATCCAGAAATGTTCAATGAAAACATTACAAATTCACTACTAAACATAGCACAAAAATATATTCCGATATCACAACAGCGCCACAACAAAAACCCGGTACCCTGGTGGAACCCAGAGTGTGCAAAGAATATTGCGGCCAAAAAGAAGGCACTTAGAAAATTCAAAAAAGTAGGCTCCAAAGTGATCACGCGAACTACAAGGAACTCAAAATCATAGCTGAAAAAAAGTGTCAAAGAAGCTAAATCAAAATGCTGGGAAGACTTTTGCAACACTATAGATACCAAAACCAATTCAAAAAAAGTATGGAACAAAATAAAAAATATACAAGGAAAGTTAACGAACACAGTCCCTGTACTGAACAAAACTAAAAAAAAACGAACAAAGAAAAGGCAGAACACCTCGCCGAATCTTTCGCTTCAAACAGTAGCGATAGCAACCTGAAACCAGAATTCAGAAAAATTAAGGAAAAAACAACGATAGAAAACGATTTGGACGATCATTTAGAAAACTATCTCAATGCAGACTTCAATATTAATGAATACCGCAAAGCTATACACTGTAAAAAAGAGAGCTCACCTGGTGAAGACAAACTAGGATACACGATCCTTAAACACCTACCAAATAAAACACAGAAACTAATTTTGAAACTAATTAATGTCAGCTGGCAGACCAAACAACTTCCAAGTAAATGGAAAACATCTATCGTTATCCCAATCCCTAAACCAGGTAAAGATCCATCAGACAGCAACTCTTACCGCCCAATTTCTCTCACTTCAAAGTTATGCAAAATAATGGAAACTATGGTAAAAAATAGACTGGAATTTCATATGGAAAACAACAACTTATTAAACAAAACCCAAAGCGGCTTTCGTAAGAACAGAAGTACATTAGACCATATAACCAGATTACAACACTCGATAAAAAAGGGGAATGCCAAACATCAGTACACACTAGGTATCTTCCTAGACATAGAAAAAACATTTGACCTTGTATGGCAGGACGGCATAATTATTCAATTAAGCAAACTTGGGATTAAGGGAAGAATGCAACACTGGATAAAAAACTTCCTAAACAACAGAAATTTTAAAGTTCGCCTAGGAAACACGCTATCCACCGACCATCAACTAGACAACGGTACCCCTCAGGTTAGCGTCATTAGCCCCACCCTCTTCAACATCCTCATCAATGGCCTAGCCGATGAAATTGACACGAAACATCCAGAAGTAGAACAGTCCCTATTTGCTGACGATTCTGCCCTCTGGAAAACCGCACGTTCCATCAAAAAACTTACAGGTATAATGCAAAAAACACTAGATACAATTAGCAGTTGGGCGGATAAATGGGGCTGCAAATTTTCCGCTCTCAAAACAACGGGTTTTATATTCTCAAACAATAAACACATTGACGTTAAACTAACACTAGGAGGTCAGAAAATTGAATTCAAAAATAGTGTTAAATATCTTGGTATGATCTTTGACAGAAAAGTCACGTGGAAAGACCACATCGATCAACTAGTTCTTCGGTACAATAAAGACCTGAACCTCATGAGGTGTGTGTCTGGGACAAACTGGGGAGCGAGTAAATATAGTTTGATGAAATTATACCAAACGCTCATTAGGTCAAAAATAGATTACGGGTCCATCGCCTACCAATCAGCATGTAAGACACAACTAAAAAGAATAGACGGCATTCAATATTCTGCTCTAAAAATAGCTACTGGAGCCTTCAAGGGAACCGCCCTATGTAGTCTTCAAATAGAAACCAATGAGAAACCTCTTCATTTAAGACGAGAGGAACTGTCCCTGAAATATGCAGGAAAAACTAGAGCTAAGGGCGAAAATCACCCATGCCACAAAATTTTTGAAGATAAAAGTGAATATGAATATTTAAAGAAAAACTGGGAAAAAGACTCCGCCCCCCTCGGCTACACCGTAAATAACCTAATCCAAGAGCACGAAATACACATCGCGCACATCTGCGACACAGACAAAATCACTAGACCCCCCTGGGAATTAAAGTCGCCCCACGTGGACACAAGTATTCACGACTACCTCACAAAGAAGGACAACCCAGACTTTATAAGAGCCACCACTCTTGAATATATCAACCAAAACTGGAAAAACTACTTAAAAATCTATACAGACGGATCGAAAAACACAAGTAATAACACAGGATCAGCTTTTGTTATACCTGAGCTCAACATACAAAATGGTTTCAAACTTCCAGACAATATGTCTGTATACACTAGCGAACTGATTGCTATAATAAAGGCTCTCGAATGGATCATCGAGCACAAGCCAATCCGTGCGGTGATACTCAGTGACTCCCTTAGTGGACTCACATCCATCCAAAATTCTATATCTGACAGTAGACCTGATCTCATACACAAAATAGAATGTATATGTACACAAATACACAACGAGGGTATAGACGCCATTTTAGCATAGGTACCCGCGCATGTCAACATCAGAGGTAACGAAGCAGCCGACAAAACTGCCAAAGACAGTCTTGCTAAAACTACACACGATGTGCCAATAGGATTAGGATATAAAGAACTCAACACTATCATTAGACGCAAAATAGATAGCAAGTGGCAAAAGGAATAGAACGAGGAAGAACGTGGACGGTGGTTACATAAGATCCTTAATGGAGAGAAAAGACAAGCCCAGGGATTCCAGTTAGACAATAAACGTGATGACCGCATAATCACCAGATTAAGACTAGGCAAAACCGGACTTAAATCACATCTGTCCATGCTTCTGAAAAGCACCTCACCACTCTGTACCGCATGCAACAATGTAGAAGAAACAATAGAACACGTGCTACTTGAATGCCCAATCCACAACCAACAACGTGTGGCACTTAGAAACGAATTAAAAAAATTCAACACTCCCTTAACATTACCAGCGTTATTAAACCCTAAGCCCCCATTAGAAATCAGGTATTCAAGTCCTTGATAAATTTTATCAAAACTGCTGGTTATTACTCCAGTATATAATACTACCGCCGTACATGCGCAGTCAGCATTTTTTTTTTTTTTTTTTTCCACATAATCAACTACTAGTACACCAAGTACTATTACACGATTTGATAGTGGCCAAATCATTCTTCTGACTTAAACAAATGGTATGGTTGCATCGGAGATACCTTGATATTGAGGGCCGTGTGCACCATAGCCATACAAAACATTATGGCCATAAAAAAACTATCCATACATAACATCCGGCCAAAATGTCACAGACACATTTAGAAATAAAATAGGCATGGCAACAACGGAGTTACCTTGATACTGAGGGCCGTTTGTTCCACTGTCCTACAAAACAAACGATGGCCAAATCTAATTGAATTCATGACAACATTAGCACGGCCAAATCGCATATAGCGAGCAGTATTCGGCATAAAATATAGGAAATGGTGATGGCGGAGTTACCTTGATACTGAGGGCCGACTATCTCATTGTCCTACAAATTCTTTATGGCCATCAATCGATAATGCATACAGAAATAATACAGAGCCGTTTATTTGTGTATTCACCTAGTACTGAATCTATCGAAATGTTTAGTTATTTATTCATTTGTTTATCTATTTACTCACTTAATTATATATTGGTATTCATATTATGTGACTGACGGTCGGGGCGTGCCTGTTGTTGGGAGGAAGATATATCAAATTATTGCATCGAAAAACATTAGAAAACAAGAATGACTACAAGCCTTCTATTTCATATGATACAGGCACACCGAAGACCACAGACGAGTTGGACAAGGCCTGAAACAGAAGACGGAAGACGATTACAGGAATACCAACAGCGCCTTGAGTGACAACGCCGCATAGCAAGAACACCCAGAATCAGAATACTCGACCCTAGAACACAACGACACGCTACCCCATAGATGACACCTAACGGACGCCTTAACACAGAATATGATCCTTTGACTTTCACGCAATATAGGACGTAGACCTGCCGCCCTGTGCCCCAATACACACTCCAAGCAATTGTTACAGGCACAGATTTCTGGAAGAACCCACCCTGTTCCCAAGGGCGTCATTAGTGAAGTCGATCCGAAAAATCCTGAAGACGCCCTTGGTTCTCTCAGTTTTTTCTGGACGGCTTTGTGCGTACAAAGGGGTACCAAGACAAAGGAATCATACACGCGATTACAGTGAACTCATATTTACCAGTATAACTTAACCAAAAACCAAAAAGGAGACTTACGAACTTGTACATATAGCGATTCTTATTTACTTCTATTTATATCTCTACTAATCTCTCATTGTTATTTATTATTTATCTTTTATTTATTTATTTATTTATACATTTAGCGCTGGAAAAGATATTCAATAAACAAAGTAATGTACCGCGAAATTCGAATAAAACATTGAGTTGATGGGCCGCGAAATCCGAATGGGAAGCGGCCCTTAAACTACAATTTCAATCAAAAAACTGCCTTTAATATAACCGTGTTGAGCATCAGATAAATAAGACTTGACAAATTTGAATAGTTCAGTGCGTAAAACTCTGTCAAATAATTTGGAGAACAATTGTAATAATGATACTGGTCTATAATCGATAACAATTTTGGTCACCACTCTTGAAGGTTGGAATAACACTTGCTTGTCGAAGCATCAGCATATACTCCGGTTAGAATAGACTTTCTAAATATAATAGCTGAAGGGAATGGACAATTCCTTTGCGCATTTCTTGAGGACAATTCCTGATATTCCATCTGACCCACATGATTTACGCGTGGGTCCGTATAGTTAACAAAATCGTTCTGATATATTCAATGTTTACATGAACGCATTTACAGAAGTATGAAAGTTTGGCACTGTCGGTATTAGATACGGACTTGGAAAATCAATTAAATAGATGAGCTATATACATTGGATTGTCCGTATGTTTGTCTTCATATGACACATTATTTGGTATTGATCTGCACTTGTATTTGACTTAACGAAGTCCCAAAATCGCAAATATTTTCCACTTGTTCTAAATATTTTGTATATCGAAAATCACGCAAAGTTTTGAAAATTTTCCTCGATGGTTCAGTATGATTAAACAGTGCTTACGGGGTTTTCACTTTAGGTTGGAAACATTTCCAAGCCTGGAAATATTTCTGATTGAGTATAAAGGTTTGTTTACTCACAAAGAAAGGTTTCTACCCGGACTAAATTGTGATACAGTTACCATTTTATCATTGAAAAAGTCGAAAGTTTCTCGTACGAAACGTCCGCTTCATTGCAATAAAGAAATTGTTATTCATGCATTAACCCGTGGTATATACTTCAAATTCTAAATGTCTATCAAAAAAGGATGAAGAACACGAAAATTATTTTATGGACGACAGCTGAATATTGAATGTCAGGTCTGACGCTAATATAATATATAATACTTACGGCCTCGACTGTAACAACGACTGCCAACAAGAAAGCGGCGGACATGACAAACAGATTCATTGCTGTCATTCCAGTGAACCTTATCTTTACAAACTGAATCTTAATAGAACATGCACTACATTTATATTGGAATTTCAAACGATATTTGATATAGCACAATTACATCATTAACAAAAATATTTCACGTAATAATGTTAATAGCCTTTAAATAGCCGGGACAGTGACAGTGATACGGAATAAAAAACGACTGTATTCATATTATTAATGCATTTGTTAGCTAAACTGCGAAATAATGATCATCATTGATGTACAGTTGTGGTGTGGTTTCACAATGTGACAGATTTCCCAGTCACTGATGCGTTTCGGTCTCGAGGTTTATGTCCCAGAATATAAAATTTCACGAAAATGTAATTTTGTGTAAGTCGGACAGATGAGTCTGAATTAATGAATCTGTGCTAATGCAGTCAAATCAAATGTCGACAGAGATTGCCTGGGCCGCTTTGTACCAACACACTGAGATCAAACTAGCATATTTTTCATCCAGAGCGTCTGTGCCCATTTATCGCACACCGATTTAAATTATCAGTTTCTGTATAGGCGTCACTAGGAAATTTCCTAGCAGGTGCTTCGAATGGGTTGAAGTTCCGTTCTCGTACACATATCTAATGATACGTAACCGGACATGCGCGAATGAGCTAAATGGGGAAATAACTTCTCCCTAGCTAATCATGCTAATTGTCGAATGTGGCTTCTTCCCCTCGACGACAACTATCCATCTTTATCTGGTACAAAGTTTATATTATTGTGGACACCGACGGTTTCTTATCTCATATCTGGCCTTGCTTGGCCCCTGTATCATTGTGGACACCGACGGTTGCTTATCTCATATCTGGCCTGGTTTGACCCCTGTATTATTGTGGACACCGACAGTTGCTTATCTCATGTCTGGTCTGTCTTGGCCCCTATATTGTTGTGGATACAGACGGTTGCTTATCTCATGTCTGGTCTGGCTTGGCCCCGGTATTATTGTGGACACCGACGACTGCTTATCTCATGTCTGGCCTGGCTTGGCACCTGTATTATTGTGGACCCCGACGGTTGATTATCTCATGTCTGGCCTGGCTTGGTCCTTGTATTATTGTGGACATCGACGGTTTTTGCTTATCTCCTGTCTGGCCTGGCTTGGCCCCTGTATTATTGTGGACACAGACGGTTGCTTATCTCATGTCTGGCCTGGCTTGGCCCCTGTATTATTGTGCACCCCGGAGGTTGCTTATCTCATGTCTGGCCTGGCTTGGCCCATGTATTATTGTGGACACAGACGGTTGCTTATCTTATGTCTGGTCTGGCATGGCCCCGGTATTATTGTGGACACCGACGGTTGCTTCTCTCATGTCTGGCCTGGCTTGGTCCCTGTATTTTTGTGGACTCCGACGGTTGATTATCTCATGTCTGGCCTAACTTGGTCTCGTTATCATTGTGGACACCGACGGTTGCTTATCTCATGTCTGGTCTGCCTTGGCCCCTGTATTATTGTGGACACCGACGGTTGCTTATCTCCTGTCTGGCCTGGGTTGGCCCCTGTATTATTGTGGACACCGACGGTTGCTTGTCTCATGTCTGACCTGGCTGGGGCCCTGTATTATTGTGGAAACAGACGATTGCTTATCTCATGTCTGGTCTGGCTTGACCCCTGTATTATTGTCCACTCCGACGGTTGCTTATCTCGTGTCTGGCCTGGCTTGGCCTCTGTATTATTGTGCACCCTGACGGTTGCTTATCTCATGTCTGGCCTAGCTTGGCCCCTGTATTATTGTGGACACAGACGGTTGCTTATCTCCTGTCTGGTCTAGCTTGGCCCCTGTATTATTGTGGACACCGACGGTTGCTTGTCTCATGTCTGATCTGGCTTGGCCCCCGTATTATTATGGACACATACGGTTGCTTATCTCATGTCTGGTCTGGCTTGACCCCTGTATTATTGTGCACTCCGACGGTTGCTAATCTCGTTTCTGGCCTGATTTGGCCTCTGTATTATTGTGCACCCTGACGGTTGCTTATCTCATGTCTGGCCTAGCTTGGCCCCTGTATTATTGTGGACACAGACGGTTGCTTATCTCCTGTCTGGTCTAGCTTGGCCCCTGTATTATTGTGGACACCGACGGTTGCTTGTCTCATGTCTGATCTGGCTTGGCCCCCGTATTATTATGGACACATACGGTTGCTTATCTCATGTCTGGTCTGGCTTGACCCCTGTATTATTGTGCACTCCGACGGTTGCTAATCTCGTTTCTGGCCTGATTTGGCCTCTGTATTATTGTGCACCCTGACGGTTGCTTATCTCATGTCTGGCCTAGCTTGGCCCCTGTATTATTGTGGACACAGACGGTTGCTTATCTCCTGTCTGGTCTAGCTTGGCCCCTGTATTATTGTGGACACCGACGGTTGCTTGTCTCATGTCTGATCTGGCTTGGCCCCCGTATTATTATGGACACATACGGTTGCTTATCTCATGTCTGGTCTGGCTTGACCCCTGTATTATTGTGCACTCCGACGGTTGCTAATCTCGTTTCTGGCCTGATTTGGCCTCTGTATTATTGTGCACCCTGACGGTTGCTTATCTCATGTCTGGCCTAGCTTGGCCCCTGTATTATTGTGGACACAGACGGTTGCTTATCTCCTGTCTGGTCTGGCTCAGCCCCTGTATTATTGTGGACACCGACGGTTGCTTATCTCCTGTCTGGTCTGGCTCGGCCATGGAATTATTCTGGACACCGACGTTTGCTTATCTCCTATCTGGTCTGGCTCGGCCCTTGTATTAGTGTGGACACAGACGGTTGCTTATCTCCTGTCTGGTCTGGCTCGGCCTCTGTATTATTGTGGGCACAGACGGTTGCTTATCTCCTGTCTGGTCTGGATCGGCCCCTGCATTATTGTGGACACAGACGGTTGCTTATCTCCTGTCTGGTCTGGCTCGGCCCCTGTATTATTGTGCACTCCGACGGTTGCTTATCTCCAGTCTGGTCTGGCTCGGCCCCTGTATTATTGCGCACTCCGACGGTTGCTTATCTCCTGTCTGGTCTGGCTCGGCCCCTGTATTATTGCGCACTCCGACGGTTGCTTATCTCCTGTCTGGTCTGGCTCGGCCCCTGTATTATTGTGGACACAGACGGTTGCTTACCTCCTGTCTGGTCTGGCTCGGCCCCTGTATTATTGTGCATTCCAACGGTTGCTTATCTCCTGTCTGGCCTGGCTCGGCCCCTGTATTATTGCGCACTCCGACGGTTGCTTATCTCCTGTCTGGTCTAGCGCGGCCCCTGTATTATTGTGGACACAGACGGTTGCTTATCTCCTGTCTGGTCTGGCTCGGCCCCTGTATTATTGTGGACACAGACAGCTGCTTATCTCCTGTCTGGTCTGGCTCGGCCCCTGTATTATTGCGCACTCCGACGGTTGCTTATCTCCTGTCTGGTCTGGCTCGGCCCTTGTATTATTGCGCACTCCGATGGTTGCTTATCTCCTGTCTGGTCTGGCTCGGCCCCTGTATTATTGTGGACACAGACGGTTGCTTATCTCCTGTCTGGTTTGGCTCGGCTCCCGTATTAATTTGCACTCCGACGTTTGCTTATCTCCTGTCTGGTCTGGCTCGGCCCCTCTATTATTGCGCACTCCGACGGTTGCTTATCTCCTGTCTGCTCTGGCTCGGCCCCTGTATTATTGTGGACACAGACGGTTGCTTATCTACTGTCTGATCTGGCTCGGCCCCTGTATTATTGTGCACTCCGACGGTTGCTTATCTCCTGTCTGCTCTGGCTCGGCCCCTATATTATTGCGCACTCCGGCGGTTGTTTATATCCTGTGTGGTATGGCGCGGCCCCTGTATTATTGTGGGCACAGACGGTTGCTTATCTCCTATCTGGTCTGGCTCGGACCCTGTATTATTGTGGACACAGACAGTTGCTTAACTCCTGTCTGGTCTGGCTCGGCCCCTGTATTATTGCGCACTCCGACGGTTGTTTATCTCCTGTGTGGTCTGGCGCGGCTCCTGTATTATTGTGGACACAGACGGTTGCTTATCTCCTATCTGGTCTGGCTCGGCCCCTGTATTATTGTGGACACAGACGGTTGCTTATCTCCTGTCTGGTCTGGCTCGGCCCCTGTATTATTGCGCACTCCGACGGTTGTTTATCTCCTGTGTGGTCTGGCGCGGCCCCTGTATTATTGTGGACACAGACAGTTGCTTATCTCCTATCGGCTCTGGCTCGGCCCCTGTATTATTGTGGACACAGACGGTTGCTTATCTCCTGCCTGGTCTGGCTCGGCCCCTGTATTATTGCGCACTCCGACGGTTGCTTATCTCCTGTCTGGCTCGGCCCCTGTATTATTATCGACACAGACGGTTGCTTATCTCCTGTCTGGTCTGGCTCGGCCCCTGTATTATTGTGCACTCCGACGGTTGCTTATCTCCTGTCTGGTCTGGCTCGGCCCCTGTATCATTGCGCATTCCGACGGTTGCTTATCTCCTGTCTGGTCTGGCTCGGCCCCTATGGACCCAGACGGGTCTGGCTCGGCCCCTATGGACACAGACGGTTGTTTATCTCCTGTCTGGTCTGGCTCGGCCCCTGTATTATTGTGCACTCCGACGGTTGCTTATCCCCTGTCTGGCCTGGCTTGGCCCCTGTATTATTGTGGACACAGACGGTTGCTTATCTCATGTATGGTCTGGCTCTGCCCCTGTATTATTGCGCACTCCGACGGTTGCTTATCTCCTATCTGGACTGGCTCGGCCCCTGTATTATTGCGCACTCCGACGGTTGCTTATCTCCTATCTGGTCTGGCTCGGCCCCTGTATTATAGCGCACTCCGACGGTTGCTTATCTCCTATCTGGTCTGGCTCGGGCCCTGTATTATTGCGCATTCCGACGGTTGCTTATCTCCTATCTGGTCTGGCTCGGCCCCTGTATTATTGCGCACTCCGACGGTTGCTTATCTCCTATCTGGTCTGGCTCGGCCCCTGTATTATTGCGCACTCCGACGGTTGCTTATCTCCTATCTGGTCTGGCTCGGGCCCTGTATTATTGCGCACTCCGGCGGTTGCTTATCTCCTATCTGGTCTGGCTCGGCCCCTGTATTATTGCGCACTCCGACGGTTGCTTATCTCGTATCTGGTCTGGCTCGGCCCCTGTATTATTGCGCACTCCGACGGTTGCTTGTCTCCTGTCTGGTCTGGCTCGGCCCCTGTATTATTGCGCACTCCGACGGATCTAGCAAATGCTACTAGGCGTGATATGTATACGCCATATGCAGGTCCCACTGGAATATTACTGTCCAGAAAGGGATAGTTTACGATGTCGAAATTGTAATCATCTCTTTTGTCATACAATCGACGAGAGAGAAGGCCCGCTTCATTTTTATAGAGATATATGTCTAAATATGATGTGCCTGTAGGGTTATCTGTAGTTTCCTTCAAATCCAGTGAAGGTGGATATATATCCTTTCCTGCGTCATTTATATAGCGATTATCCACAGCGAGAAGATCATCTATATAGCGTTTGGTGAATGAAAAGAAACGGGCTTTAAATGGATCGGTTTTTGAAAGCGCCTGCATATAGTCTTGTTCATAAGAGAACAGATATAGGTCAGCCAATAGGGGTGCACAATTAGTACCCATTGGAATACCTATATGCTGTTGATATATTGTGTTGCCAAATTTTACATAGATATTTTTAATGAGAAATTCAAGCAACTCTATAAACAAAGAAACATCCAATGAATGATATATCTTGTATGTAGTAGAGCTAAAGAATGCTTTATGGCTTCCGACATTAATATATCTACGATCAGTTTTCTTGAACACAGATACTGTTAATGAACTTAGACGGTCAATAAGGTCCTGATGAGGGATTGTAGTATAGAGAGTCGAGAAATCCCATGTGGATACATGTCTGTACAGTATGTGACCTTTAGCATCAAGTTCTTCCGTAAGACATTTTGAGTTTTTCAATATCCACATACATTCAACGCCAGAGTTTTTAGAAATAGCGGCGCAATACCTTTCCCAAAATGTTTTTACCTCCTGCAAGGCCCTCGTCAACAGGGCTGAAAGAAGCTTGGTGATGCAGCTTCTAGAACCAACTATGAATCTAGCTGTGTATGGTGATTTATGCATTTTGGGAGTCCAGTATACTTTTGGTATATCGTTATGTTTGGTTGGAAGACAAATACCTCTTTCCCTGAGAAACGTTTTGTGATTGTTAAATAAATCTTCCAGAGTAAATGCAGTTTGAGAGTAAGTAGACGTATTTGATGACGATATGTTTACACTCGGGTCTGTCCCGGGAGGGCTGGACCAAATTCAAACGGGTGTTGTCTGGTGAACTGGACGGCGACCTCATTCACTTGTGTCACGATGTGTACATCCGACGCGGTACCTTCTTTGCTCAATTGGCTCGGCTAGATGGGGGTAAAGTGCATTTTACCCTTCACCCTGTTCTATGGTCTGCATTGGAAGATGCTGTGGCAGATGTGGATCAAGTGCTGACGTAGGAAGAGCGGTCATCAGACGAGTTGGACTGGTCATTCACCATGGACAATGTTCTGGCAGAAGCCAAGAAGAAAATCAGAAAGAAACTCCGGCCCAAGATATACCCGTTATAAATAAACGATAGCACCAGGGTCCATCATCATTTGTCACCATGAAGAGCTGGGAGAAGGTGTTGGAATATTATGGAATTAAGAATACTGATCAGCGATACGGATTTGATATTTTTGGAACATCATGATGTCTTGCCGGTGTCATTGAAAACTGTTGACCGCTTCTCTCTCGCAGGAAACAAGCCTATGTTTATGTATACATGATTGTCTTTTTGAATTTGGTGCTAATACTGTTATATGGAATATGGAATAGGTCTTTGGATTATGGACGCGGATATTCTCTAATGGACGACGGCTGAATTATGAATGACGGACCAGGCGCTTGTAATTGGATAACTTATGCTACAGTCCCGACAGTCGGGCGGCCTATAGTGCATTGACGGCTCTCTATCGAGCGGCCAAACCCCAGGGGATACAACGTGCCCAAGTCCGAGATTGTTTAAGAAAACAAGACACCTATACCTTACATCGAGCTGCCCGTCGCCATTTTCTACGGAACCGGGTCATCGTGGGAGGACTAGATGCCCAATGGCAAGCGGATTTGGTCGATATGAGCGCCTTTGCCAAACACAACGATGGAAATCGGTATATCTTGACGTGCATCGATATCCTGTCGAAGTATGCGTGGGTGGTACCCATCCGGACGAAAACGGGGGCGCAAACCCTTGTATTTGCAAACCGACGAAGGCACGGAATTCCTCAACAGACCGTTCCAACAGTTTTTGAAAGCCCAGAAGGTGTTTTTCTTCCATACGTACAACGAGGCCAAGGCTTCCGTTGTGCAAAGGTTCAACAGGACATTCAAAGGCCGCATGTATAAATATTTCACCTATAAGAATACAAGGCGGTACATCGATGTTCTACCGAAACTTGTGAGTGGTTACAATCGAGCCTATCACCGGAGTATAGGGAGAGCCCCCGTTACCGTGACCCAACGCAATGAAGCCCAAGTCCGGCGTGTCTTGTACCCCAGGCAATCGATACCACTCAACTGCTGCACCTGGCGAGACAGATGTATCCCGGCCGCACACCGTTTGCGTTGGAAGCCTTTAAAGACGCGACAACCCCTCAGCACAGGTATATGCTCTTCGACCTCATGCAAGCCACCCCCGATCACCTTCGACTACGCACCGGAATCTTTCCCGGAGAGACCCACCACGTTTACATGCAAAAATAATGTAAACACTCCCACAATGGCTCCCCTAGCTGGGGTGTGTGTGTTTGATGATGGGGATAATAAAAAGAATTAATACCACATCATGGTTGACTTTGTCTCTGTTCGATATTTAGGAGGTAGCCCGGAAACGGATAAAAAGAGCAGAGTTGTGGGTTCTAGCATTAGTTGTACATGATGTCTGCGCGAGTACGGAAGCACGCCCCGACGCTCCTTGTATTGAAGATGGCCCCACCCGAGTTGGTCCGAACCATTGTACCCGGTGCTGACCCTGATCTTGTACGCTGTCTGTGCGAGATTGGGTACAACCTGTTAAAAGGCAACGTACCATTGACTCCGGCTCAGGAGACCAAGTTGACCAAGCATAAGACAGGTCTCCGAACCCTAGTCCAGAAGCGAGTCTCTCAAACACAAAAGAAAAATGTGTTACAGAAAGGCGGCTTTCTCGGGGCCATCTTAGCACCGTTGGCCGCTTCCGTGTTGGGTCCAGTATTGGGTGGACTCTTCGGCCGACAATGAACCACACGAAAAAAATGGCCCTCGTCGAACCACGGCTCCTTCAAAACCTCCAATCGCCCTACCCTGTCCCACCGACGGTGAAGAAAATAAACACCCTCGATGAAGAGATGCAACAGATCTTACAAAGATCGGGGTTAAGCGACAGTGAGAAAGTACAACGGTACAATGAGACGCTTCAACGGTACATGACATGCATGGACCAATACAAAACCCTCCCTATTCCAGCACCACCACCACCACAACGCGACACACCGCCGACCTCAGCACCGCTCCAACAGCCGCCATTAGCAGGGGTACCACCCACAGCCCCACAGTGGGTGGAAGATGAAGTCCTGAAGAGTGTACCTGCATCGTTCAAGAAACAAGCTGGCCTGGTATTACAACGGTTGAATCAGAATCCTAACATGACTTGGAATGATAAAGGCGAACTACTGGTACAGAATCAGGTGGTCTCCGGTACCCACATGACGGATTTAGTGAATGACCTGATGCGTCAACGTAGGTCGAACACGGATCCTCGAGGATGGGAGGTCTTCGCTCGAGGCTTGAAAGACATGCATGTACCACAGGAATTGGTGGGGAACCCCCAGCGCTGGGCCTGGATGCAGCGGACCCAGCAATCGCCGAGTGGCCCACTACCTTCTTGGGAAGCCGAGTGGGAACCGGAGTCACCCCCCAAAACACCACAACAACGGGCACCTTCTTTTCACTCCTTTAAATAACCACCCTTGATCAAGACACCCCACATCTCCAGAGCCGTGACACGTAACAAGTCACCGCGACGAACACGACGCCGGACACAACCGCACAAGGCCTGGAACACCTATTAAAACCATCAGCAGCAGCAGGACAGCTCAGTCGCCATGTTTTACCTCACCCTACCCAGTAACAGTTCGCTGGATGTGTTTCCTGACAACACCTTGGCCAAGTACGTGACCCAATTTCCGCAACCGTTGCATTTACCTGGACGATGGGAATGTGGCTTCGTGGATATCCAATACCCTTACTCGTGGTACAACGTGCGAGCCAATGAAGTGTGGTACGAGGTGACCTACGAATGAAAAAACACCCGTCTCACCCTCCCCGAAGGCCAATACGATACCCCCAAGGAGTTCATGCAGGGGCTGACAAGACTGTTGCATTATAAGGCTCTACGGGAGGTCACGAATACTTCAACACCCGTCAAATCCTTTCCCTTCAAGAATCACGTGGACTTCGATTATAACGCAGACAACGACAAGGCACAGATCCTCCTCACCGCCAACGTGAGTGTCGTACTGAGTCCTATCCTACAGCAAATGCTGGGTCTCGCTCACCCGATCTACACGGGTCCATCCGAGGACCATGGCCAGATCCCGATGGATATGAAGTCGGGTATGTACGGACTCTACGTCTACTCGGACGTGGTCGACAACCACATCGTGGGCGATATCAACATACCCCTGTTACGGGTGGTCCCCGTTAAAAAGACGTATGGAGATCAATTCACCCACAGTTTCAACCACATGCTCTACCTACCCGTAAGACAACCCTACATCAACACTATCACGGTAGATATGAGAGATCACACTGGACGACCGGTGGCATTCGAACGAGGAAAAGTGGTGCTGACACTTCATTTTCGACAAGCACGTGCTCCCCACTTTGTATAATGAAGGTGCCCTACGAGTGCGATGCACGCAGCTATATGGACTATTATGCCCAACAGGCCGGGGGTGGCCTTCCGGTATTTGCAGGTGCACGCATGTAACGAGGACATGAGCTGGGGAACATACTCGGGAGTATCGTCAAAACGTTCCTGCCCTTGGTGACGCGTGGGGTGAAAGCGATCGGCAAACAAGCGGTACTCAGTGGACTGCAAGCCGCCGGTGATGTCGTGGATGGTACGGCACCCAAAGAAGCCTTGAAACGGCGGGCCAAAGAAGCGGGAGGCGTCTTGGTGGCCAAAGCACAACGCACCGTAGGGAATAAAAGACCTGCACCACCGAGACCACGCACCAGTCGACGTCCGACCCAGCGACGACGCACATCGAAGACCCAGGATATCTTTTCTTAAACATGTCCTTAATCCACGCAGAGTCCTGCCCCTCCACCAACAGTGAATTTGATTTGTGGACCGTCCCGCCCACACAGACCAGTGCCGAACAAGGATTATGGGTGGAGCATCTCCCGCTCTCCAGCATCAACGAAACAGGGCCCATCGAGTTCACCATCAGTAATGCGGATACGGCCTATGTGGATTTAGCCCATACATACTTGTATGTGAAAGCCAAGGTCGTCAATGGGGATGGCTCCAGAATCGTCCAAGCTGCAACGGTGGGCCCGACGAATCTCTGGCTGCACTCTATGTTTCAACAGGTGGATATTTTTATCAGCGACAAACTCATCAGTGACTCGACCAACACGTACCCCTATCGAGCCTACATCGAGACGCTGTTGTCGTATGGACGAGAGGCTAAAGAATCTCAGCTGACAGCCGCTTTATTCTACCAAGACACAGCCGAGCACATGGACACGGTGGACAATGAAGGATATAACAAACGGAAGGCTTTCACCGCGAACGGCGCCTCGGTGGATCTCATGGGTCGACTGCACGCAGACCTCTTCATGCAAGACCGGTACCTCTTGAACAAGATCCCCATCAAAATCCGACTGATACGGGCGCCTCCGACCTTCGCCTTGATGGCCACTAACGTAGAGGGGCATGTAGCTGACTATAAGATTGTCATCCAAGACGCAGTGCTGTATGTCCGAAAAGTGAAACCGAATCCAGCCGTTCAATTGGAGCACATGAAAGCCTTGGAAACAAAACCAGCCCAGTACCCTATCCGACGTGTACGAACCAAAGTGTTCTTTGCGCCTGCTGGAAATATGAGCGCCAACAAAGAAAACCTTTTCCTGGGGGAACTACACAAACGATTGATCCTGGCCTGTGTGGAAAATACTGGTTTCAGCGGAGCCTACCTAGAGAACCCATTTGACTTTCAACATTTCGGCATCAATTTTGTGGCCCTGCATGTGGACGGACAACAGGTCCCAGCCACGGCCTTAACACCGAACTTTGGGCGCGGGAATTTCATTCGAGCCTATCAGAGCCTGTTTACAGCCACCGGTCAAATCAACCAGGACGAAGCGAATATGCTGAGTCGGGAGGACTACGCGAACGGATACACGTTGTTCTGTTTCGATCTGACCCCCACCTTAGAGAACGACCATCAGCTGGCCCTGGCCAAGCAAGGCAATTTACGGTTGGAAATCCACTTTGCACGAACCCTCGGGACCACCGTCAATGTGATCTGCTACGCCGAGTTTGACAACATAATTCAAGTGGACAAGGCGCGTAACGTCCTGTGTGACTTCGCCACCTAACATGGATACAGACCAGATGGCCTCAGATTACAATTAATTACTTCCGGGTCAGTAGCCACGACCTACATTGTTTAGAAATTTGAGAGCAGATCTTTATGGATTTTATGAGATGCGATTTTTCAGCATTTCTGATACATTTGATATTTCAACTTGCAGATGAGTCTTCAAACTGTACTTCCTGGTGTTGATTTGGGCCACTTTGGAAAAAGCATGGTGGATGAAGACATGATCAGTGAAGGGTGAGAAGGCTCCCTGTTTACAAATTGAATGACATTCTGTAGCACCAATCAGCTGTCAGTGGCGGTAATTTGAAATTTCCATGGTCAACATCTGTCAAGACTTCCACTAGTAATGTCCCACAAGGTAAATATTGACATGCCAGGTGGATTTATGCATTGTGAATTTTCTGGATTTTTGCCGATTTTTAACGCTAATACATAACAAGTAACGAAATTAATAGTAGGCTGATGCCTATCACCCGACATTTTCACATTTGACCAGAGAACTTTAAATCGTCACTGTGGCTACAGTTTTTACTGGATCAGCCCAATTTTTTCCATGATGACTCATGAACTCAGTTCAAATGTTAGGGTTGTTTCAAATTTATGTTATTAAATTATTAATAAAATAAAATAAAATTTTAATTAATTTTAATAAAATTTATAATTATTAAAATTATTTTTTTTCTTGCTAAATGTGGTTGAAATAAATATCATACTGACAATGCTGGGTAACATCTCTTGTATTGTTATGCCATTTCTGCGACAAAATTGAGACCTTTTGGAGCAAATATAGGCAAAAAATGACTGATTTGTCAGTACTAGGGCCAAATAGTCAATGCCAAATATGACGAGGTTCATTTAACACAGCTGGTAATTATGAGCAAATTAACTTTCAAGATACAATAAAATGTAAATGGAAGAAAGGAAATTCACATAGATACAATTACATGCATTTTTTCCAAATCTCGACCTCAGTTCAAATCTTCAATGCTTCAAATCATTTATGCATTAATTCACTTTATATCAGTCTAAAACCACATGAAATTAATACTAACTATATCACCTGTAAAAACTCAGATGTTTGTTCCACACACAAAGAATTTCCAAAATGCCTTCTGCATTTGTAACTTTAATGAGACAAATACAATCTGATTAACTGAGTCAACAGTTAATCTGACTGTTGAGGGTTTCACATTGTTGTGTGTTTATTGTCAGTCATCACATTTGCATCATAGCAAATACTTTCTCTTCATTCCATTTCCACTATCTCCAGGATTATAAGTTTGTAATTCTCTTTCATATTCATATCAGAGATCTTGTGGGTAGCAAGAAACATGGATTACAGGCACCAAATATTAGCAAGCCCCATACAACCCCCTCCCCCCCACACACACATCAACTCTGGGAATTTCGCACAGTGGGACTCAGAGGTATGCCTCCAACTCTGTTGGAAGATAGGCCTTTCTCACTGTAAGTTACCACTTTAATCTTTCACCAAACAGTTAACAGTTTAAGTTAGGCAACTTCCAGCTGTCCTCATCTTTCATGGTTGTTAATGTAGCAGAGATCAGCAAATGACCATCAGATATGTTGTCATTGAATTTTATTCCTTTTTTTCTATGTTGTGTTTTGACAAGTGTTGCCTGTTTGCAGACATTGCATTCATGGACTTGAAATCTGACACAGAATATATTCCTCAATGTTATTTAGGAGTTTTCTCAGTAATAATAACTGTTTACAAGTAATATGTGCATCTTTCTAATTACTGCCAGCAAGATCTTGATGAGATGTAGATCCATCCAATTGAACTGACATATATTCTCTGTATGGGAGTTGTGTATACCATAGACACCTCTGTGTTATATTTTGGTATGTGTTGTGTACACATTTGTGTATATTGCTGTCACTTATTACAGGATTAAACATGTCTTTGATCTTTGTATCAACATCAAATTTAAATCCCATTTGATAGATTACTGGGATGACCCACTGATTACATGGAGAAGTTAACCACTGCCATGAAGGAAATTTTTACCAAATGTAGCCTAAATGAGCAGATTGAAAACAAATTATGTTTTGACACATTTTGAATTTAAGTTTTCTTTATTTTTAAACTTTAATTTGAATAATTTCATAAAAAATGAATTAAAATAATAAAAACATAATTAAAAATAGTGTTTAACATATCTAGTTAATGCTTTATACTTCTTTTTATAGGCAGAAGGATTGTCGACATGGTGCTTTTTACCAGATGGAAAAAGATGTACAGGTTAGTGAGATATTGTACTTTTTACTTGTACCTCAGTCTTAAGGCATATGGGGCAAATCGAGGGGAAATATAAAGGGGGTACCCTTGGTATATAGGCTGTAAAATCTATATTTGTGCACAGTTTTATCTGTGCCTTCTCAAGATAGTTTGGGGATGGGTATGGTTCGTTCAGATGAGAGCATTCCTTATTTTAACAATGGTTCCATTCCTGACAGGCATCAGATTACAATTAATTACTTCCGGGTCAGTAGCCACGACCTACATTGTTTAGAAATTTGAGAGCAGATCTTTATGGATTTTATGAGCTGCGATTTTTCAGCATTTGTGATACATTTGATATTTCAACTTGCAGATGAGTCTTCAAACTGTACTTCCTGGTGTTGATTTGGGCCACTTTGGAAAAAGCATGGTGGATGAAGACATGATCAGTGAAGGGTGAGAAGGCTCCCTGTTTACAAATTGAATGACATTCTGTAGCACCAATCAGCTGTCAGTGGCGGTAATTTGAAATTTCCATGGTCAACATCTGTCAAGACTTCCACTGGTAATGTCCCACAAGGTAAATATTGACATGCCAGGTGAATTTATGCATTGTGAATTTTCTGGATTTTTGCCGATTTTTAACGCTAATACATAACAAGTAACGAAATTAATAGTAGGCTGATGCCAGATAACCACCGTGCTGGAGAATGACCCAGGGACACGTATGGTCTTCAAGGGGTGTTCGCCTGAGACTGGCTGGGATAACTTTAGTATTCAGATCATAGACGTCGTCTATCCATCTACTAAGGATTCCCCCTTTGGATTTGAGAGAAAAATCCGAAAGCGGGAATTATTCTGGATGCTAGAACTTGGGTCGGTGTTTCCGTTTGGTTTAAATGATAATGTCAGTGGGTTCGGCAATGCTACAAACCGCCGTTCAAATATATCCAACATTACCCAACTATTTAAAACCCATCAACGGAGACAACGCAGCCATGGTTGGCGAAAGTTTAATAGTTCGATGATTCACGATCATATCACTTTAAATTACTTAGTGGGTTTAACTAACGCACCCAATAGTATACATAGCTTACGTACAGTTCTGTATGCGTTACCTCTGAGAGCTTTAAATCAAATAGCCAGAGATATGCAGCAATCTGCGTCTTCAGGAAATATAATACCATCCAAAATCAGTAAAGTATGTCAAGATATAGCGTATTTTCGGTTGTATCGTCCAGTGAACATAATCGAAACATCTCAAGATCGGCTTTTCTTGAAACTCAACTACTTAGATAAAGGATTGGACATCATTAATTTACCTCGAATCCTGAATGATCCAGAGGTACGCAACGCTGTGCCAAACTATTTTAAGTTCACAGAACCTCCTTGCATTTCATATAAGTATACTAAATCTATAGCCACCAAAATATTCAATTACTCCAATGCTGTCAGGGAGTTTGACAGGAATTTATACACGTCAGGAGGCTATAGTTGTGATTGTAAATCGTCGAACTTTATCTATACACCATGCAAACATGTTGTGACTGGTGACCTTGATGTGGTGAGTGATAAGGACCTGAAATTACTCCTGATGAAAGGACCTAAATATAGAGAGCCAAGAAGAATAAATCTGAAGGCGGACCAGAAGATAGTCCTGACTGCATTAGAACAGTACGTTATTGATTGGTCTAAGCGAGAAAAAGTTGAACCTACAGTACTCGCTGATTGGCTGGACCTCACCAAGAGCAAGGTCGTTGAAACAATCCGCCATATTGACAGAAGCACTCTTCCCCAAACAAAACAAGTACTGAGAAACCTCAATTCGCAAGAAGTTCTAGCAAATCTCCAGAGTAAATTCGTCATAGTCCCAGCAGACAAAGCTCCGAATAATATAATATTCATATGTAAATATTACTATTACCAGGTGCTGGTTAAAGAATTGAGTGTAGACATATCTTCATCAAATACATCTACTTACTCCCAAACTGCATTTACTCTGGAAGATTTATTTAACAATCACAAAAAGTTTCTCAGGGAAAGAGGTATTTGTCTTCCAACCAATCATAGCGACATACCAAAAATATACTGGACTCCCAAATGCATAAATCACCATACAAAGCTAGATTCATAGCTGGTTCTAGAAGCTGCACCACCAAGCTTCTTTCAACCCTATTGACGAGGGCCCTTCAGGAGGTAAAAGCATTTTGGGAAAGGTATGCGCCACTATTTCTAAGAACTCTGGCGTTGAATGTATGTGGATATTGAAAAACTCAAATGTCTTACGGAAGAACTTGATGCTAAAGGTCACATACCGTACAGACATGTATCCACATGGGATTTCTCGACTCTCTATACTACAATCCCTCATCAGGACCTTATTGACCGTCTAAGTTCATTAATAGTATCTGTGTTCAAGAAAACTGATCGTAGATATATTAATGTCAGAAGCCATAAAGCATTCTTTAGCTCTACTACATACAAGAGATATCATTCATGGGATGTTTCTTTGTTTATAGAGTTGCTTGAATTTCTCATTAAAAATATCTATGTGAAATTTGGCAACACAATATATCAGCAGCATATAGGTATTCCAATGGGTACTAATTGTGCACCCCTGTTGGCTGACCTGTATCTGTTCTCTTATGAATATGACTATATGCTGGCGCTTTCAAAAACCGATCCACTCAAAGCCCGTTCCTTCTCATTCACCAAACGCTATATAGACGATCTTCTCGCTGTGGATAATCGCTATATAAATGACGCAGTGAAGGATATATATCCACCTTCACTGGATTTGAAGGAAACTACAGATAGCCCTACAGGCACATCATATTTAGATCTCTATCTCTATAAAAATGAAGCGGGCATTCTCTCTCGTCGACTTTATGACAAAAGAGATGATTACAATTTCGACATCGTAAACTATCCCTTTCTGGATAGTAATATTCCAGTGGGACCTGCATATGGCGTATACATATCTCGCTTAGTAGCATTTGCTAGATCCTGTGTTAAATGTGACGATTTTAATCAACGTCACAAAACATTGTTGCAGAAACTTATAAAACAGGGCTATTCCACCAAGCGCCTCCACTCAAAGTTTCTCAAATTTGGCGATACATATCGCATGCTGATAGCAAAATACGAACGTAGCGTGCAAGATCTATGGCGCTACGTTTCGTAACTTGTGTCTAATTCCGCTTAACCCGGGGCTAGGGGCCGTATGAAGCCATGTACTTCAAGATCCTCATGGTACTCATATGAACAGTCACAATCAAAGCGTGACTGAGGTACATCATTTTTAGATGACGACTCTATAACGAATATTATGGCTTAAGAATACTGATCAGCGATACGGATTTGATATTTTGGAACATCATGATGTCTTGCCGGCATCATTGAAAACTGTTGACCGCTTCTCTCTTGCAGGAAACAAGCCTATGTTTATGTATACTTTTGTCTTTTGAATTTGGTGCTAATACTGTTATATGGAAATGGAATAGGTCTTTGGATTATGGACGCGGATATTCTCTAATGGACGACGGCTGGATTATGAATGACGGACTAGACGCTTGTAATGTTCCCATTAGACCGTATGTATCCTGCTGCTTACGTTCTCAACACGGATCCGATGGATCGGTCCGGTGAACATTGTGTGGGCGTGTACTTGACAGAACAGCAGGGCGAATACTTTGACCCGTACGGCCTGCCACCCCTCCATCCCGATTTAACAGACTTCATGGATCAAGGCACAGAGACGTGGTGTTGGAACAGTCAAACGTTGCAAAGCCTGACCAGTAGCGTGTGCGGACAATATTGCTTGTTTTACATGTACCATCGATGCCAGGGAAGAACCTTAGCTACCATCGCTCAGATGTTTGACGAGTACTCCAAGGCCGAGGACCGCGATGTACTCTTATATGACTGGGCCGCCCATCATTTCAATGTACAAGCCCCGTTCTGGGCTTAAGTTCTTTCAATGTACAAGCCCCAGGCCCTGTTCTGGGCTTAAGTTCTATCGATTTCAATGTACAAGCCCCCTGTTCTGGGCTTCAGTTTTTACGTGGTTGTTCTCTCGTTGTTGTTGTTCACTGAATAAAAAAACAAAATGAGATCTCAACAAAAAAAACCCTGTCTTGTGTGTTTTCTATATGAGCATAAAACAAGCGGCCATGAAGGCTATGACAGACATGTGGGGATTCAGTCAAACTGGCCTTGAACACCGTTGAGAAAATAGCCAATCAGTGGCCTAGGATGGGGCCAAATGTAACCCATCAATGTCCAGAAAACAATGCAAGAGCACTGCAGTAAAATAGAGAGCCAATGAAATCAGCCCACAGACCAGTTTTTGTCTAGGTTAAGAGCGGGCATTCCAGCACAAAAAATTTGACGAGGAGTTACAAGTTACAAGAGCAACAGGTGGAGTGAAAAACTATAGAGGTTCGAGGTGCGGGTAAAGATCAGGAAGACGGCGAGTGGAGACTCGTTCAGCACCTATAGATTAAGTTTATTACTATAAGTTCCAGGGTTTCATGTATTTTTTCGTGCCATTACCTCTATTTTACTGCAGTGCTCTTGCTTTGTTTTCTGGACATTCATTGTAGAGGTTCGAGGTGTGGGTAAAGACCAGGAAGACGGCGAGTGGAGACTGGTCCAACACCTATAGGTTAAGTTTATTACAATACGTTCCATGGTTTCATGTATTTTTTCGTGCCAATACGGTTCTGGGGAAAACTGAGGGTTCCCCACCGGCCATTTAACATGGATAAATAGATGGTAATATTGTCGGAGACCCTCCTCTATACATGGATTCTTCGGAAGGATGGATAAAGGCTATCTATTGTCCCGAAGAGGGCCAGGCATTGCCGGAGATGACCGGACATTGCCATCCACCAGGGGCGCCACCAAACTACGTGACCTGCGCACTTCCGGTCACGCGCACGCTGCGGCCGAGCCGGGCCGGGCCGGGAAAAACCCGGATGGAAAATCCGGACCCTACGTCTAAGGGAAAATGGAAATCTTCTGTGTTCGAAGATAGTTTTAGTGAAACCGGAAGTGACGTCACACACTTGCGCAGAAGCCACACCACCAAACCACAACCATGGACCCATAGTGGTTTAGTACCCCAAACACACCCCCACGCACCCCCAAAATGCCTGCTTTCTATACTACGACCAGACTGCGCATGCGCAGACTATTGAACACGGATGATACATTAGTCCAGTCGCATGCTGCTTCACGAGAGCTTCAAAAAAAGACCTCATATGACTCCATCGGACCAATAATGACCCATGTCGGCGCCAAAATATCTATTTCCATGTACTTGGTATACATGCGCAGAATGACGTCGGTTTTACATCACATCCACCCAGTCGGATGCTCCTTCATGAATGCTTCACATTAATACCTCACTCCACCCCATCAGACCATTAGGGGTCCCGGCCGGCCCCAAAACGTCTATTTCCATACCATTTTCCCACAATTCCCTGTCTGCGCATGCGTCGAATGTTGAAAACGAACGACACACTCCTCCAGGCGGATGCTCCCTCACGAGAGCTTCAAAATAAGACCGCATACGACACCATAGGATCATTAGGGGCTCACCTAGACTCCAAAACGTCTATTTCCATACCCTTTTCCCACAATTCCCTGTCTGCGCATGCGCTGAATGTTGAAAACGAACGACACACTACTCCAGGTGGATGCTCCCTCACGTATGCTTCACATTGATACCTCACTCGATCCAATCGGCCCACTAGTGGCCCACCTAGACCCCAAAACGTCTATTTCCGTACCCTTTTCCCACAATTCCCTGTTTGCTCATGCGCAGAATGTTGAAAACGAACGACACACTAGTCCAGGTGGATGCTCCCTCACGTATGCTTCACATTGATACCTCACTCGACCCAATCGGCCCACTAGTGGCCCACCTAAACCCAAAAACGTCTATTTCCATACCCTTTCTCTACTGCGCATGCGCAGAATGACGTCAGTTCCACGTCACACCCAGCCCGTTGGATACTCCCTCCCGTATGCTTCATATTAAATACCTCACTCGACCCAATCGGTACACTAGCGGTCCCTACAGATTGCCGAACATTCTCACGAAAACCCACGTATTTGGGGCTACTTTCGGTCCGCGGAGGCAGACCGCATCACCGCCATACCGCATCACCACGGAGGAATATATGCCCCCAAGGTCACGCTCGATTCATCCAGACCGGAAGTGACGTCATACCTGCGCACAACACTCTTGCGCACACCGCCTCATGACCGCTCCATTTTTTCTGCGCATGCGCAGTGACGAGCCATTCCGCTGAAATCCCCTTTGTATACTACTAACAGGAACGCAACTTGGCTGGGTGGGGCCTTGTTGGTTTGTCGTGATTTGATTGAAATATTGTTGAAAGCGACATAAAAACTTAGCTCACTCATTGCTAATGAAGACTGGTGAAAAAACAAATTGTCATCTATCTAACTTGCTTAATAATAGACGACATGCTTAGTTCTCTATTAAAAAATAGACTATGCACACTTTCATTGCAAAATCACTGTTACAACATGTAACAATATATATCGCCTGAATATTTTGGAGAGCTATGATAATTCAATAATCAAAGGTTACTAAAGAAAAAATAAGACCTATTTACCTCGATTTTAGACATGAACCAAGCATTATACAGCAAAAGTGATTAGATAGCACAGTCATGCGAACTCGTTAAAATATTTATCTTCTCGACGAAATATCAGCCAGTATATAGGTTTACCCACGCAAAAAAACTTATAATACCAGAAGCAGTGGAACCCCTTAAAATACAGAATACAAACATAAAACTCGCAGTAATATTTAATTTTCTGTAAGATTTATTCTTGTTAGTACAGATATTTTATTTTTATATAATACTAGTATTGCTTGTGCGAGATGTTGTATAATTTTTACGTGTTTGATATCATTTTGACAGATTGGTCGCAGTTCCTTCTCTATTGGTAGGGCCTTTTCTGTCACTCCATTTTCTCCATTGCCTCAACATCACGCCCTCGAATACGCTTGTATTTGTGATCTAAAAATGAAAAGAGAAAAAAAACAGAATTTCACTATTCAATTAAAACAACATTAACCCTATCTGGCTTCCCCCCCCCCCATACATTTTCGCTATCGCTAAGCCTAGAGGGCTGAAACTTACCACACTATATCTTTGGGCCAAGCTCTACAAGAAAATGTAAAAAAATCCAAGATGGCCGCCATGATGGCGTCACTGTGACGTCATTTTCAAAACGAGCATTTTTGGACGATTTTTCGGTCACAATCTTCGATTTTTTTATTTTTGTTTTTTTCTTCGGAAAAACTGCATGATAAATTAGTAAATAATAATCTGATATGAAATAAAATAAGTTTTGCCCACTTTTCCGTACAGAAAAGCAAATATTTTGAAGAAATATGACGAAAACATCACTTTATCTGGTACCCCACATGGTCGCCATTTTGAATTTACCCAGGATCTTGTGTTTGTGAGGTTATGCAAATAGGCTCAAAATGATCGCAATAAGAATAACCTATAACGTCACGAAGTTTCAGCTCTCAATTTGTTGGCGTTCCGGAGATATTGCAGAAAGTTTGGTACGGGGAGGGCATTTTGGCCCCCCCCTCCCCCAGGCCTGGTAGGGTTAATAGGGGAAGGGGAGGGGACAAATCAGGGTGTGTTTTTGGTGATGCTAAGACATATGGCTTCAGTAAAATGCATAGAATCGCGTTGAATCAACATGCAGATTTTTTGCGTAATTTTTTAAGAAATATGGCGAAAACATCACTTTTCTGGTACCCCCACATGGCCGCCATTTTGAATTTACCCATGATCCTCTGATCGGGAGGTCATGCAAATAGGCTCAAAATAACCCCAATATGATAATCGAAAAAGCCACAGAGTTTCAGCTCTCAATTGTTTGTCGTTCCGGAGATACGAGCAGAAACCAAGAGGGGGGGGGGGGGAGGCGGGAAGTGCCCCCCCCCCCCTCCGGGCCAGGTAGGGTTAAAAGGGCGGTGAAAAACGATGCAGACGTACTGATAAGAATCATACAACCCCGCCGACAGATATCAAATATATACTGACTGCATGTTTTTAAAAACATCACAATGACCAAAAGTGATCCCTGTGATGATTTGTATCCCAGCTGCGCTTTTATTTTACCTGTTCATGTGGATATCTTGAATGACATGACCTCCCAACCCCTAGGCTAGCTTTGTATAACGACTTAGATTGGTTGCTTCCACGGACCTTACACGGACAGAAAAGGGTGATGGCCCATCAACATTTTATGGTGATGATTCCTGGTCATCACCCTTTAAAGGTGATGAAAAAGGGTGATGGCCAATGTCGTCACCCTTTTAGGGCGATGACATAAACATTTGCACTCATTGCTGATCACCCTTTTAGGGTGATAGCCATCACCCTTTCAAGGTGATGGTGGAAAAGGGTGATGGCTCTAACTTATCACCTTTTTTGGGTGATACTGTCATCACCATTTTAGGGTGATAAGTGTCACCTTTTTTCTGGCTGTGAAGAGTCATATTTGCTTTGGTGCTTCAATATTCGCCCGCACAAAAATTTTGGTGCACAATGATTGCTCCTTATATAAGGCTTCGGTGACCCTGAGTTTGATCTCGAAATCAAGACTTTTTTCTGCTAAGTTTGGAGTATCAGTATACCCAAAGTTTGTTCACAATATTACTCCTGAGATGTATCAATTATAAGTGAAAGAAAATTATTACCAAATATCCCCGCATGTAAAATTTCACTCGATAGAAAAATGGGATAGTAGCAAAGAAGTTTGTTTCTCGTTATAATTATCTCGCGTTCCACGTAACATGATTTGCCTACATGAGAATTATATGTAGTACATATGTAGTACACTATCCATGTAGTATGACAGCTCAACCTGCTAATGAACGTATTGGATATCATGTTTGGGAATAATTGTGCGGAAAACTACTGAAAAAGCTTGAAGTGTGGCATTAGACGAGAAAAACAGAAATGTCTAAGCTTTGATGAAGACGAATCGGTTGAAATGGCTACGGAGTATTACATTCCAGCGATGAAAAAGACGACGACGGCAAGTATATTTTGAATAAAGTGGTGAAACGGCATATTCTACAAACTGATTATATCCTTAACGAAATGTTGGAAACAATGGGGCGATTCCATACTATACTATAGGTTATGACGAAGCTCACGAAGCTCACGAGCAGGCTTTTATGATGCAAACATATGTATTCGATAAATCTTTAACCGGTGAATATGAGACACATGGAAAATATTAAGAAACTGAAGAAGAAAATACGTAAATTAAGATTATTTAATAAAATCGCGCCTGTAATCGTTCCATATGAAAGAAGTACATTAATGTTTCTCTTGAAATGATGACATGTAAATACTTGACGAATAAAACATGTATTACGCTTTCTCACATCACAGCGGTCAAACGCAATGTGATACACACATGTGATACCAAACCTGTATCACACCCTTACAGATTGCTAGCTATATTTTTGGTTATTTTTCAGCATTATTTTGATGTGAGCAATAAATTATAACACTCGTGATCATTTATCTGATTTTTATCACACTCGTTTGATAAAACCCATATGAAACTCGCTAAAGCTCGTTTCATATGGGTTCTATCAAACTCGTGTGATAAAAATCAGATAAATGACCACTCGTAGTGATAATCTATATATACCATGATTTTGCTGTCTTTTTTATGTTGTCTAATATTGTTATCAATCGAGTCGCTTCTCTTTGTTCCTATGTCCATAGTGGAAGGGATAGAGTTTGACTCTTACATTAACTTTTCTATATTGAATATATAACGTTACTTCTGACTTTATGACGTCATCCTGATGTCACTGGGATGTTTAACTAATCGTCTTAGTCTTAAGACTAACGATATGTGAAATGTAATGTATATAGCACGAAAGATATAGCTAATTCGCGCATGTGCGTGTTGTCATCTCCAAATTAAATTTCTCTTGCATGGTATACACCCTTCCTGGAATGGCGAGTGAAATGGTCCTGATTTTTTCAAACCTTTCTCTCTACTGACTAAAATGTCACGTGATCAACTATAGCAAATTTACAAATAGTCATTTGATCAGATATGGATATGGATATTCTTTATATTAGACTTTAGTCACGTGACTAAATATGGCGATCGTATAGATGATCCTGTTGGTCGATTTTTTCGCCCTTGCAAACTGATATCATGATGCCCGAACCGGTAGTAAAACTCCTCTTCTCCTCCCTCCTGAACCTGAACGTGTGTTAAGACTCACATTTTTACACTATCTCCTTGTTACTTTGAATGAATTTTCAATCTGTTTTCAGGTAAGTTGAAGACGTATAGTTTAAAGAAAGTCTACCGTTTTCTGATACAGTTGTTAACATCATTTGTTCCATAAAAATGACACCACTAGGCTGTTTAACAGGAATTTTTATCATTTTCATTAAACTGGTACATGTGCAAGTAGTTTTTCTTACCTGCATATTCCTCCAACATGCAAATTCCATATCCTCGCTTGCGTTGTACTAATGGGGAATCGTAACATTTTGGGGGGGAATGATTGTGTGCCACATCTGCTGCGCCTGAAAAGGTAAACGTTTTAATTCGTTCACAATGGAAGATTTCAGACAATACGGAAAATAAATGTCATATCTATTTATTTCGACAAGAGATAGTTCAACATCCAGAATAAAGGATCAAATTATGGGGTCAGATAGGGGTTTTCCTACGAAGTAGGCTACAGTTCGCAAATTGTCCGGTAATGAGTGAGTGAGTCAGTCCATCCGAATCCTTTCGTCGGCAAAATAAGGAGAACCGTTGACATTAGAACCTTGATTTTTGGCATGAACGTGCATTAGGGCATTGTTACCAGCAAGTTCTGATTTGACCGAATTCTGATTAAAATTTGATTTATAATTATTTTTTTTATTATTTATTGATGGCTCGGCGAGTACACTGTCATGCCCATCGGGAACCCTTGGCTGTATGTTTCACTGTATATATAACACAGTGGTGGGATATGCCATCCATAATTGTTTTTATGAAATAGGAAATGCTAATTTTCCATCATTTGTTAGTGCATTTATCTACACCGCTATGCCAGCCTCAATACACACAATTCAGTATATTGTTATAGATATATGTAAACTGTGGCCTTTAACGTGTATCCTATTTCACATCCAAACATTTCATCACTGACCACATCAGGCTTCAAATTCAGGTCAAATTTCCCACTGATAGTGAAATATCCTACATCAACCAATTAAGTCAGCCTGGTGCAATAACCCAGCAGAAGAAAGAAAGATGTGGTATCATCCTTCAGATTAGTCTGTGTGAGCGACAATGATAAAAGTTTACTGAGGGTGAAACAAAGCCATGACAGCATGTTTAAAGGGTCTTCTTTTGGTAGAATTTAACTAGATAAAGTAACTTTGATCATGATGTGAAAATATGATAACTTGAGTTTTTTTGTACCTCTTGAATATTGACTATATATCACACTTGGATATAATTTAAACAAAAAATTACATGTGTAAACAAATATGTCTAAATTTTTCTTGTCATTTCAAATCTTGATCCATTTTGATTCCTTGATTAGGGGATACAGAATCACTGCCACGGAGTGTGTTGGTGTGTCACAGCATTGCAATTCCGATTCACACAACGAAGCTGAGGTGGTTTAACGTTTATCAATGAAGAAAATCACCGATCAACCGCCATAGAATATAATGTGAAACAAGAAAACCGGAATAGTACATTCATCAGATTGCCGATACCCAAAATGTGTTGTCTCATATATCTAGATAACAACGTGATGTAGAGACACTATTTATTCGTCTTTGTACCGGTTATGCTCAGGAGAATGACGTAGAATCATTATTATCTTGTGCAGAGAAGGTGTTGGTCTTGAGTTGAATTACCGTAAACTACATAAATGCTACCTTTCTACTATAGTACTATATATAAAAATTTGTTGTATTGTTGGGAACATGAGCAGTGTGACTAACGTCACAGGACCTACGAAGTAGGGTAGGCATTAGGACTCCGACGCGAACTGAACTCTTGGAAATCCCCACCCACAGTTGAATCCTGCCTATATTAAGATGGGCACTGCCCAAGTCAGAATCGCCAGTGATTTTCATCAAAAATCACCAGAAAGTTTCATCAAAAGTAGGTCAGCTCAGAACTTGTTGGTAACAGTCTCCTAATGCGCCTTCATTCCAAAAATAAACAACGATCGCCGATTTAATTTCACATTTTTTAACTAAAGGAAACAGATTGAATAATAAAAAGTTCAGTAGATTTCAAGCTTTACGTGTGAAAATAAATTTACATCTCTTTAATGGTTTTCAGTGCCCTTGTCCAGGACCAAAACAACTTTTTGAATCGCATTATTTTCCCAACAATATTACAACAAATTCTTATAGTACTATAGTAGAAAGGTAGCATTTATGTAGTTTACGGTAATTCAAATCAAGACCAACACCTTATCTGCACAAGATAATAATGATTCTATGTCATTCTCCTGAGCATGACCGGTACAAAGACGAATAAATAGCATCTCTACATCACGTTGTTATCTAGATATATGAGACAACACATTTTGGGTATCGGCAATCTGATGAATGTACTATTCAGGTTTTCTTGTTTCACATTATATTCTATGATGGTTGATCGGTGATTTTCTTCATTGATAAACATTAAACCACCTCAGCTTCGTTGTGTGAATCGGAATTACATTGCTGTGACACACCAACACACTCCGTGGCAGTGATTCTGTATCCCCTAATCAAGGAATCAAAATGGATCAAGATTTGAAATGACAAGAAAAATTTAGACATATCACATCATGATCAAAGTTACTTTATCTAGTTAAATTCTACCCAAAGAAAATAAATTAAGACCCTAATAAACATACCGTCAATGCCAGATGTTGAATTTTATACAGCTGTAGATCAGGGCTCTGGGTGCATATATCATGTTTCCATACACTTGATGCACACAACAGCGGCAAAAACAAAGCCTCCTTGAACAACCTATCTCTATACAGGAAATTCTTAACTCAGAAAATACCATTTTCTCTCAAAAGAAAACAATTTACGCCAGGAAGGCCTTTTTTATTAAGCTAATTTTGTTAGGTAGGGGCCTACTTAGATTCAATAATTGTCACGAAATTTCTTATATCTTAATTGCAACCATGTTTGACCTCAAACCTGACATGCTTGAGATATGTACATGTATAACACACTTTCATTTGAGAGTCCAGACATTCCACCATTCATGTGAACAAATTGTACTCAACATGGAATAATTAAATTCACACTACCCATTTCTACAGTATCAGTACTATGTTACTATCTGTAGCAGTTGAAACCCAGTAAAACTTAAACAATTAAAACCAGTAAAGAAATTTGTCTGTTGAATAACAGAAAATATGGTATGGAGATTTGAATGAGTAAACTATTAAACAACTTACATGATACCAACAAAATGTCCCAACACAAGCTGATAAATTCCTTGGGTGGCTTGCAGGATGGCTTTGTTTCACCCTCAGTAAACTTTTATCATTGTTGCTCACAGGCTAATCTGGAGGATGATACCACATCTTTCTTTGTTCTGCTGGGTTATTGCACCAGGCTGACTTAATTGGTTGATGTAGGATATTTCACCACCAGTGGCAATTTGACCTAAATTTGAAGCCTGGTTTGGTCCGTGATGAAATGTTTGGATGTGAAATAGGATACACGTTAAAGGCCACAGTTTACATATATCTATAACAATATACTGCCTTGTGTGTATTAAGAATGGCAAGATGGTAATAGCAGTGTAGATAAATGCACTAACATATGATGGCAAATTAGCATTTCCTATTTCATTATCCCATCACGTTTTGTACTGTGTTATATACAATGTATACAGTGAAACATACAGCCAAGGGTTCCCAATGGGCATGACAGTGCACTCGCTGAGCTATCAATAAATAATTAAAAAAATAATTATAAATCAAATTTTCATCAGAATTCGGTCAGCTCAGAACTTGCTGGTAACAATGCCCTAGTGCACGTTCATGCCAAAAATAAAGGTTCTAATGTCAATGGTTCTCCTTATTTTGCCGACGAAAGGATTCGGATGGACTGACTGACTCACTGACTCATTACCGGACAATTTGCGATCTGTAGCCTACTTCGTAGGAAAATAATGTGATTCAAAAAGTTGTTTTGATCCTGGACAAGGGCACTGAAAACCATTGAAGAGATGTAAATGTATTTTCACACGTAAAGCTTGAAATGTACTGAACCTTTATTATTCAATCTGTTTCCTTTAGTTAAAAAATTGTAAAACATGGCAGTGTGACTATGCGTCACAGGACCTACGAAGTAAGGTAGGCATTAGGACAGGCACTGAGCTCTTGGCAATCCCCCCCAGCCCCAAGTTGAAATCCTGCCTATATTAAGATGGGCACATGCAGCCCAAGTCAGAATCACCAGAGATTTTCATCAAAAATCACCAGAAATTTTCGATTAAAACAATATTGAATATTTTGTTGAAGATTAAAAGTGATGGGATTGAATGAATAGTTTACCAGTGCTGATGTGAATCTGTGACACACCAACACACTCTGTGGCAGTGATTCTGTGACACACCAACAATCCGTGCCAGTGATTCTGTATCCCTTAATCAAGGAATCAAAATTTGAAATGACAAGAAAAATTTAGACATAATTACACATGTAATGTTTTTGTTTAAATTATATCCCAGTGTGATACTTTTCTACAGTATCAGTACTATGTTACTATCTGTAGCAGTTGAAACCCAGTAAAACTTAAACAATTAAAACCAGTAAAGAAATTTGTCTGTTGAATAACAGAAAATATGGTATGGAGATTTGAATGAGTAAACTACTAAACAACTTACATGATACCAACAAAATTTCCCAACACAAGCTGGTAAATTCCTTGGGTGGCTTGCAGGATGGCTTTGTTTCACCCTCAGTAAACTTTTATCATTGTCGCTCACAGGCTAATCTGAAGGATACCACATCTATCTTTGTTCTGCTGGGTTATTGCACAGTCTGACTTAATTGGTTGATGTAGGATATTTCACCAGCGGTGGCAATATGACCTAAATTTGAAGCCTGATTTGGTCGGTGACGACATGTTTGGATGTGAAATAGGATACACGCTAAAGGCCACAGTTTACATACTATCTATAACGATATACTTACTTCTGTGTATTAAGAATGTAATGGTAATGTTGGTAATAGCAGTGAAGATAAATGCACTAACAAATGATGGAAAATTATCATTTCCTATTTCATTATCCCATTACGTTTTGTACATTGTGTTATATACAATGTATACAGTGAAACATACAGCCAATGGTTCCCAATGGACATGACAGTGTACTCGCCGAGCCATCAATAAATAATAAAAAAAATAATTATAGATCAAATTTTAATCAGAATTCGGTCAACTCAGAACTTGCTGGTAACAATGCCCTAATGCACGTTCATGCCAAAAATCAAGGTTCTAATGTCAACGGTTCTCCTTATTTTGCCGACGAAAGGATTCGGATGGACTGACTCACTCACTCATTACCGGACAATTTGCGATCTGTAGCCTACTTCGTAGGAATAAATCGGCGATCGTTATTTAATTTTGGAATGAAGGCGCATTAGAAGACTGTTACCAACAAGTTCTGAGCTGACCTACTTTTGATGAAAATTCCTGGTGATTTTTGATGAAAATCATTGGCGATTCTGACTTGGGCGGTGCCCATCTTAATATAGGCAGGATTTCAACTGGGGGTGGGGATTTCCAAGAGTTCAGTTCGCGTTCGAGTCCTAATGCCTACTCTACTTCGTAGGTCCTGTGACGTTAGTCACACTGTTCATGTTTCATATGTAGGCCTACTATTGATCAATAATACCTAAATGACGTTTAATAAATTTAAAAAAAAAATGGAAAATAAAATATGGAAAGAAAATATCCTAGCATTTCTTTAGGCAGAGTTACTTCCCTTCATTACCCCCGAAATATACATTATGAAATAGGGGATGCATCTAGTCTAGGGGTCACCAGGCTTCTGCAAGATTGTAGGATGCCAACATGACCAACCATGGTCATACAGAAAATTAACCCAGGTTTCGCCAGGTCAGTTTTCCGGCGTTCAACGTAGGTGTTATCATTGCCTTTGAATTTCGAGAACACATTACTCAGTTCCAAAATCCTTTCAAAATTGGTTCTCTTTACAGTTAATATTTCCTCTTTCTGTTCCTTTTCATTCAAATATACCTATTGTTGGTAGATTCGCAAGGATATGCGCAGTAGACGTAAAATTGGATTCGCCTGGACCCTCTTTAATTGGTACAACTTCCGGCATAGTAACATTATTTTCTACTGGTGTTTCTTTAGCAAAATCAAACGGGTCTTCTCGTATTAACACAATAAGAGTTAACATGCTTGATTGAAGAGCAATAGACAAGATGACTGCTCAATTTCTGCCTATGCTTTTATATGGGGTATATATTTAACTATATGATAAACTTAGCTATATTCGGACAGCGGCGTAAATTCGGACGCCAAATGAGAAAGGACAAAAGTGACAATTTCTCAGAAAATATGAATATCTGTCAGAATGTTTTGGTCTTAAATTCATAGTGCAGCCAATTGTCTTCGTATAAGTGCCTTCTTTAACGCCCTATATTTTTTACATACCGGTACTCATTTTTTTCATTGTTGCAAGTGTGATGAATTCGGATATGCTCAAAACTTCCAACAAATGTTATTCAGGCGCACCCCGTGAGCTCTGTTGTCTCCGGAAAGTTTTTTTAAAATGGCTTTTAAAATAGGTTTCTTCACCATTCGTTAGGCTATAGGGCAAAAAACACCCCTCCAAAATCATATTTTGGAATGTCCAGAGTTATCTCCTGTGGTTAATTTCTGATCCCTCCTCAGTGGCACCTCTTTGACCCCTCCCTTTCTGTCCCTCCCTTCTTGAAAAGGATGTTTTAAATTTCCTCGTTAAAGTAACGTTTTTTAACGAATATTCATTAATTTAATTTTTGAACTGTGAATTGTTGTACCAAAATTATTTGTAAAGAGGCTTAGTACACACACAATCACTTGTAATACGGTTTTAATAAAAATCTTTGTCAAAATCAGAAAAATATATAAAACTTGAATCGTGTATTTTGTATGCGGGTATTTCTAGATAATATAGGTCCAGTAGTTGCCCAATTAGTCGCCTTGGAGTTCCATGTTCTGGAAAATTCATAATGACAAGTTACCCCACAAAATGTAAATTCCGCCGAACTTTAGGTTTTTAGGACTTGTTTACATTGGAGAATCTTTCCATTAATGGGCTAGCTAACTGGAATATCAAAATTTGAGAAAGTGTCAAAATCTGGCGATGTTATTTCGGGGAAAATTATTTCATGAAACTTATGAATGAAAATATGAGTTTCAAAAGCTTGGGAGGGGGGGGGGGCGAAGTCATGCCTAGTGACATGTCTGAATATATCTGTGTACTGTGAACGTATATTCTGCGAAGATATTACAGATTGTTTGTTTTATCGAAATGTTGGCTTCTCCCATACCTGTTAAAACAGCACCTGAATTCCCCCCTCCCAGCGATGAATTCGGATAAACTTTGGTTGTAAATTAGCGCAATTAATAATATCCGATAAGGACGAAAATTGCATGTTTTATTCGCTAAACCTCATTTACAGATATGATCACTTTTCGATAGTAAATAAACATTATAAAAGAGTAAAACCTGAAAAAAATCGCCCGAATCCCATCACGGTAGATATACGGTGATCTGTCTAATAATTCGCACATATGAAAACACACTTAAAACCCCAATTTCTGAAAATATTCTACCTATATTCATTCAACTCTGATTCTTCCGGGTTTAGATTGTTCACAATTGGGCTAATATATTTTGTAGACATAAAATTGTCGACCGCTCTAATTTTATAATTTAATTGAGTAAATACTTTGTCTAAAAGTGTTTGAATTATTGAAAGAGAGATTGCCATATATTCAAAACAATATTGCCTCAAAGTTCATAGGTAAGCATATCTATTCTTTCTTCGAATAATATATAATATAAAATATATTTACCACATTTATGCCTTTCTTATTATCATATTTTCTCAATGGATTAAATTGAAACGACCCGCAGATTTCCGCCACGGACCAGGCACGAGCTGGAGCGCCGTTCAATGAGGCGCGTTCATTGTTATTACGTTAATGCGGAAAGGGTCATTTCTGCCGAACCCAAGGCTCCGAGAGACGTACATGCTTCTTTGAACGAGTGTCAAACTTACCATGGTAGTAACAGTCGCTATCTTTGTTGCACGGTATGTCTCTGTGACATTCGCCTTTGAAGCAAACCTCTCGGCCCTGAGTATTACCACAGTCGTTTGAGATTACGCATTTTCTCTGGAATACAGAATAAGAAATTATATTCACTATATTATTTCCCGCTAACACTATTTTTTTAGAACAATTTCTTGTTTAACCCATAATTTCTGCAGATGTCTCGCATTATTCCTACGAAGTACGCTACAGATCGCAAATCGTCCGGTAATGAGTCAGTCAGTCAGGCAGTCAGTCAGTCCATCCAAATCCTTTCGTCGGCAAAATAAGGAGAACCGTTGACATTAGAACCTTGATTTTTGGCATAAACGTGCATTAGGGCATTGTTACCAGCAAGTTCTGATCTGAAATAATTCTGATTAAAATTAGATTTATAATTAACACTTCAGTATATTGTTATAGATAAATGTATACTGTAGCCTTTAACGTGTATCCTATTTCACATCCAAACACTTTTATATCATTGACCACATTCAGGTCAAGTTACCCACTGCTGCTAAAAATACCCTGTCATTGATCCCCTTTCCACTGTATCCCACATGGCCCTATTAAACAGAGAGTGTGCGACTTGGATTCAAGAGTTAAGACTTTGGAGGGAAATGCAATTTTGACAGCAGAAATATGACCCCGCCATTTGCTGATTAGAGCGATAAAACAGGGTAGGCTAAATGGACCCTTTTCAATGCAGTATTTCTTGGCATGGATGTGAAAATATGAGGACATACTTTGGGTTTTTTTTTGTACCTCTTGAATATTGACTATATATCACACTTGGATATAATTTGAACAAAAATTACATGTGTAAACAAAATATGTCTAAATTTCTCTTGTCATTTCAAATCTTGATCCATTTTGATTCCTTGATTAGGGGATACAGAATCACTGCCACGGAGTGTGTTGGTATGTCACAGCAATTCCGATTCACACAACGAAGCTGAGGTGGTTTAACGTTTATCAATGAAGAAAATCACCGATCAACCGCCATAGAATATAATGTGAAACAAGAAAACCGGAATAGTACATTCATCAGATTGCCGAAACCCAAAATGTGTTGTCTCATATATCTAGATAACAACGTGATGTAGAGACGCTATTTATTCGTCTTTGTACCGGTTATGCTCAGGAGAATGACATAGAATCATTATTATCTTGTTCATAGAAGGTGTTGGTCTTGAGTTGAATTACCGTAAACGACATAAATGCTACCTTTCTACTATAGTACTATATATAAAAATTTGTTGTATTGTTGGGAAAATAATGTGATTCAAAAAGTTGTTTTGATCCTGTACAAGGGCACTGAAAACCATTAAAGAGATGTAAATGTATTTTCACACGTAAAGCTTGAATTCTACTGAACCTATATTATTCAATCTGCTTCCTTTAGTTAAAAATTGTAAAATTAAATCGGCGATCGTTATTTATTTTGGAATGAAGGCGCATTAGGAGACTGTTACCAACAAGTTCTGAGCTGACCTACTTTTCATGAAAATTTTGATGAAAATCACTGGCGATTCTGACTTGGGCGGTGCCCATCTTAATATAGGCAGGATTTCAACTGGGGGTGGGGATTTCCAAGAGTTCAATTCGCGTTCGAGTCCTAATGCCTACTGTACTTCGTAGGTCCTGTGACGTTAGTCACACTGCCATGTTAGTAACGTCGTCACAATTTCTTCATCCTTTTGTTTTCACCGAGAACCAATCTAAATTCTTGAAAACATTTACATCACGGTGGAAACGTTTATACCGAGGTGGTAAAGTTTAAATCTCGGAGTAAACCTTCAAACCGCGGACTAAAGCTTTGAAACCGCAGTGGAAACCTTTTATCCTGCTCAGTGGTCTACCTCCTCTATCAATCCCCCAATTCCCAAAGGGTTCAAACTAGAGAAAGGGGTAGGAAGCAGAAATAGACCAACATACCCCGTTATATACAGCAAACCTATAAGCTATCATATATAGAAGTGAAACTACTGACCAGACTTCTGTAAACATGTACCTCTTTGGGGGGAAAATACAAGTACGAAGAGTCTTACGCCCTCCTGTAAGACCGTCACACCCACACTTTTCTTTTTACCTCCGTCGATCAGACGGAGGTCTAGGAGCGCAACGTGAAATCTCCCGCCAAATAATTGTCATATGGGGAACCCACGACTCATAGTATTTCCAATAGGGATCGTCATGGTTCCCGACGAAATCTTGAATCTTTCTTTGGACACAAATGAATGCTTACGTCACAAAAGGTGTGTATCCTTTGCAGCGCTTCCACCGGGTCTCTTTATTCGAGGGTACTAAATTCGCGCATGTACTTATAGCTTCGCGCTGGTACAGATGGCCGGTATGCTTTCATAAAAAGTAAATTTTCACGAAAGAAAAACTCGCATTCCAGATAGTATAATTGGAAACTTCCTCGAGAATCTCTGAATCGGCAAAAAGATAAAGGACGAGTGTCATTCACCAGGATGCGAGTCGGAAGTGAGAAGTCAAATTCAAAGTCAGAGGTCAAAAACGTAAACTCCGAAGAACTCTCTCGGCTTTTTCTTTTCTTTTTTTTTTTAATTGGGGGGTGAGGGTTGGGGAGATAGCGACTGAAAAAATATATCTTCCCATGCTTCAATCGTTATCTGTGAATCCGATCAACAACCTAGCCGGATAATCTGTCAAAAATTATCCGTCGTCTGGGTAAGGTTGAAGGGTCATCGGAAGCTCGAACTGTGATACAGGCAAAAACTGTTGTTGTTGTAGTCTGGAAAAATAACTCTGCCTCACGAGGCGCTCTCTCGGCTTTTTCTTTTCCTTTTGTTTGAAGATGGGGGAGATAGCGACTGGAAATATATATCTTCCCATGATACTTCAATCGTGCGCTCATGAATTCCACGGAAAAGCGGACATTGCTAAACAGCCCTTTTTCGCATAAAATTCACTCCACATTCTGTCGTAGACCCTATATTAGCATGCTGTTCGTTCTATTCGCTTCCTATGATCCCGGGAACAAGCCAATAATAGAGAAGACTTGTTTTAATAGCGAAATATTTTCCCCGCAATTTTTTAACATGAAGAACTCGGGAAATTCTAAATTGTCAAAGAAGAAAAATTGCACTTTACTGAAAACTATACTATTTTGAAACATCTGCAGAAAAGATATGCATGTGGCGGGAGCTGTATACCTTAGTAAAAATAAGAGGTCAGAGTTTTAATTTTCTAAGTAGAAGAGATAAATTCACTCTAGGAATATTTTTTGAAGAAAATGTGTAATTAATAAAGCACTTTTACCGATAAGATTTAAAAAGCGCACTCGTGATTCCATCACGATTTTTTGTCGATTCCGTCACGGACTAGATTTAACCCCTGGGATGATCCAGTTGCGTTTTTCTCACGATGAAAAAAATCTTATCATCCTTGGGTACTGTATGTTAGTAAGAGATGGCATATAAGAATAGTCAGATTGAAACAGAGCAGCAAAAAAATAGACAAGCAACATTAGTCAAGAGTCATGTCCGTTTCAGGTGATTCCGTCACGAACATTTCGAAGCATGATTTACTGAAAATGCTGGATCATCTGTAGATTTTTCATGGATCAGTAAACAGATGTCATATAGAATAGCAAACTAAACTTGAAACTACATGGGTATGACCACGGAACTTCCGAGTACATGACTTTGAATAAAGAAAAAGTCTTCCCAACGGTGATTCCATCACGGTGGAATTCATGATCTGTGAATCCGATCAACAACCTAGCCGGACAATCTGTCAAAAATTACCCGTCGTCTGGGTACGGTTGAAGGGTAATCGGAAGCTCGGACTGTGATACAGGCAAAAACTGTTGTTGTTGTAGTCTAGAAAAATAACTAGCATGCACTCTATGGAGAAGGGCCTCGTGAGGCACAAAGTGCAATTTTTTGTTGTTGTTTATCTGCAAATCCGCTCAACTCGATGGGTATCTTTCACTTGTTCTCACAGTTGCCTGGCCTGTGTGATATTGGGTGGTCGAAGTCTACGTATAGTTTTTTTCAATAAATTATGGAAACTAATATAAACATATATTTTTTTAAATAGATTTTTTTATAAGTGTATTTCTCTTTCATCTTTGGCTCAATTAAAGTCATTCTCTAAAATGTGAAGCCGAGTTAATACAGTTTTTAATTATCTACCAAACCCTGTCCTCTATGACATAGAATAAAAGAGAAGTTGGGAATAGAACCGCTCAACACAGTCATTTCTAAACATCGAGTTGTTCATAAGTATTTTTACTTACTCTGTACAAGCTGAGGGCATTTTTGTGGCTTTTGAAAATTTTGAGATTTTTGCGAGTCTGTCCATATTTAACTAAGCGACGTCCAAGCGAGCTAATATACGCGCGTTATATTCATATCAAGTATGGTGCGGCTTGTGTTCAATGAGGCTTGGAATGTTTATACAATTAATTTTCTTCTCACTGTTACACAATAAATATTTGCTGCGTGGAATCCAGTCATTTGTTCCATAGGGGCAATATTCTCATCAGCCATCACCATTCAATGTGAATGTGATACATGTACAAGTCCATGGTCATTGATACAGTAAGGTGAAGGCGAAGGTGACCTGTAACACCAGTATACAAAATTATACCGAGCGCATTGAATCCTCATCATATGATGTTGAGACAGATCAGAACGAAGTGTCGGTAAAATCAGATGTGTTTTGAAGAGCATTCTCTCATCAATGATGATGCTATACTGTACACATACAAAATATGAAGTGTTGCTGTGTTGGGCCTATAGCACAAAATCACAAGCAAGTTGGTACAACTAGGCACACAGGGTCTCATTTCTGTCGCTAACGTGTTGATTTGGGTGAGGGGATCCTCTCATGGGGAGGTGTGGGTGGGATGGGGCCTAATGTCTCAAGCACTTTTCCAGGTTTTCCATCAATATACTCTATTCCATACCCCAATATTTCAAGCACGTCAAATCAAACAAAAATTATTTGCTGGGAATGTGACTTTCACATCCCGTCTGGACATGCTAGTGAGGAACCCTCAATCCCAGATTAATTACCATTGATGAAGCTAACGTCCAACAAATGCAAAACTGAGCTTGGCATCCGGCCGTATGTTATTCAGTGATGTATTACGCTACGGACCCTGTTGCCTCGACGGAGGTCTTTGCGCTCATCCAGCGCTTGTTATTGTAAGAACTGTGAATATGATCAATATTCATATACCGTTAAATATTATTAAAAAAGCCTATACTTCTCCAGAATTACGAAAATGTGAATATATCTCAATTTGAATGAATATCTTTTCATAAAATCTGTCAAGATAAAATTAATTAATTCAATTCTGCACAAAAAAAGGTGTTTCTTACAAAAAAAAAAAAAAAATACCCAAGATTTATCAGACTATGTTGCTCCAGTTTAGAGCACCAAAATGTGTTCCAATGTAATAGTTTTAGATCACCCTTGAGTTGTTCTTAAATAAATAAGAGCAGCTGTGTTCAAAATCTGGACAATTGACATCTGACTTACACTTAATATTGCACAATAGATTAGCTGAGATAATACTGATATTAAAGTTCAAAGAACTTTGATGAACTTAAAGATGTACAAAAGGGAACTTCTTGAAAACGCTGAATGGGTTAAATATATCAATATGCTGAGGGAGTAGGTTAAACCTATCTAAAACTCTGGGAATAAAAGTATGCTTTCGTATATTTGTTGTTCTACATCTAGTAATGTAAAAACAGTGTCCTTTGTCTAAGTTGTCGGACAGGTACGTAAAATCGAAATAATTCTAAGAGATGAACAGGTGGAATTAATAATACCATGCATAAAATTAAGATCTAAAAATTGTCTTCTTTGGGAAAGGGGTTTCAGTTTAAAATACATACATGCAGGCATCATCGTAGGACACATACTCTCAAATACCGCATAAATTTCTTTTGTACACTCTCGATTCGGTCAGAATGACATATATATTGAGGTGACCAAACCGACTACCAATACTCCAGAGATTTTGAGAGATTTAAATGCTTTTTCATTCTTAAAAGAACTACATGACCTCTTAATGAGACCAAGCATTCTAATAGACTTACATACATCATCAGGTTTGCTAAAATCAAGGTTGGATGTTACACCGAGGTCTTTAATCACATAGCATCTTTCAAGAATGGCGTCACATAATGAGTACTGACTGACTATGGCTGCCCTTTTCGTGATATACGTTATTTAAAAAGTAATGTTTTCATAGGCGTGCTCAATGGTTATTTTACGCACAGTTAGTTTGGGAAAGTGATCTAAAATATAAACTTTCCCAAACTAACTGTTTCACTTTGTCAACCTATGATATAAATGAACTTCTGATGATACTAGATCTGTTTGAGTCGACCTGCCTTTAATATATCCGTGTTGTACATCAGATACATAAGACTTGACAAATTTGAATAGTTCAGTGCGTAAAACTCTGGCAAATAATTTGGAGAACAATGGTAATAATGATACTGGTCTATAATCGATAACAATTTTGGTCACCACTCTTGAAGGTTGGAATAACACTTGCTTGTTTAGAAGCATCAGCATATACTCTGGTTAGAATAGACTTTCTAAATATAATAGCTGAAGGGAATGGACAATTCCTTTGCGCATTTCTTGAGGACAATTCCTGATATTCCATCTGATCACATGATTTATACGCGTCCGTAGTTAACAAAATCGTTCTGATATATTCAATGTTTACATGAACGCATTTACAGAAGTATGAAAGTTTGGCACTGTCGGTATTAAATACGGACTTGGAAAATCAGTTAAATAGATGAGCTATATCCTTTGAATTGTCCGCTTGTTTGCGTTCATATGTCACATTGTTTGGTATTGATCTACAATTGTATTTGGACTTAACAAAGTCTCAAAATCGCTTAGGATCACTAGACATATTATTTTCCAATTGTTTTAAATATTCCGTATATCGCAAATCACGCAAAGTTTTGAAATTCTTCCTCAGTTCAGTATGATTAAACAGGGCTTAAGGGGTATTCACAGCATGGTTGTAAACATTTCCATACCTGGAAATATTTTCTGATTGAGCGTAAAGGTCTGTTTACCCTCAAAGAAAGGTTTCTACCCGGACTAAATTGTGATACAATTACCATTTTATTATTCAAAAAGTTGAAAGTTTCTCCTACGAAAGGTCCGCTTCATCACGCTTGAAACTAAAGTGTTGAAATTTACTCGTAAAGTGTTGAAATAACCCTTTAAGTGTGTCCACAGGGACTGCTCTTTAAGTGTTGTCCCTGTGGACACACTTAAAGGGTTATTTCAACACTTTACGAGAAAGTTTCAACACTTTAGTTTTAAGCGTGTTACAATAAAGAAGTTGTTATTCATGCCCTGTGTTATATACTTCAAATTCTAAATGCCTTTTGAAAAAGGATGAAGAACACGGAAATTATTTTATGGACGACAGCTGAATATTGAATGTCAGGTCTGACGCTAATAAAAAAATATAATACTTACGGCCTCGGCTGTAACAGCGACTGCCAACAAGAAAGCGGCGGAGACGACAAACAGATTCATTGTTGTCATTGCAGTGAACCTTGTCTTTACAAACTGAATCTTAATATGTGAACATGAGCCATATTTATATTGAAATTTCAACCGATATTTGATATAGCACGATTACAGCATCAGTAAAATATTTCTCGTAATAATATTAATAGCTTCTAATAGCCGGGACAGTGACAGTGAAACGGAATAAAAAAGACGGTATTCATATTATTGAAGTATTTGGTTGCTAAACTGCGAAATAATTATCATCATTGATGTGCAGTTGTGGTGTGGTTTCACAATGTGACTGATTTCACAGTCACTGGTGCGTTCAGGTCTCGAGGTTTATGTTCACAGTATATAAAATTTCACGAAAAATGTATTTTTTTGTGTCAATCAGACAGATGAGCCTGACTTAATGCATCTGCGCTAACGCATTCAAATTAAAATTTCGACAGAGATTTGCCTGGGCCTCTTTGCACAAACACACTGAGATCAAATTGACTTTTTCCATCCAGAGCGTCAGTGTTCATATATTGCACACCGATTTAAATTATCAGTTTCGGTATAGGCGTGACTAGGAAATTTCCGGGCAGGTCCTTCGAATTGGCTGAGGCTCCGTACCCGTATCTAACGATACATAAACGGACACGTCCAAATCGGCTAAATTGGGAAATAACTTATCCCTGATCATGCTAACTGCCGGATGTGGCTTTTCTCTCAACGATGAATGTCCATATCATATCTGGTCTGACGCCCGTATTATTGTGGACTCCGACGGTTGCTTATCTCATGTCTGGTCTGGCTTGGCCCTTGTATTAGTGTACGACGACGACGACGACGACGGTTGATTATCTAATGTCTGGTGTGACACCTCTATTGTTGTGGACGATGACAACTGTCTTATCTAATGTCTGGTGTGACACCTCTATTGTTGTGGACGATGACAACTGTCTTATCTAATGTCTGGTCTGACGCCAGTAATATTGTGGACGATAAGAACTGTCTATATAATGTCTGGTCTGACACCTCTATTGTTGTGGACGATGACAACTGTCTTATCTAATGTCTGGTTTGACGCCAGTGATATTGTGGACGATGACAACTGTCTTATCTAATGTCTGGTCTGACACCAGTAATATTGTGGACGATAAGAACTGTCTATATAATGTCAGGTCTGACACCTCTATTGTTGTGGGCGATGACAACTGTCTTATCTAATGTCTGGTTTGACGCCAGCGATATTGTGGACGACGACAGCTGTTTATATAATGTCTGGTCTGACACCTATATTGTTGTGGACGATGACGACTGTCTTATCGAATGTCTGGTCTGACGCCAGTGATATTGTGGACGATAAGAACTGTCTATATAATGTCTGGTCTGACACCAGTGATATTGTGGACGATAAGAACTGTCTATATAATGTCAGGTCTGACACCTCTATTGTTGTGGACGATGACAACTGTCTTATCTAATGTCTGGTTTGACGCCAGCGATATTGTGGACGATAAGAACTGTCTATATAATGTCTGGTCTGACACCAGTGATATTGTGGACGATAAGAACTGTCTATATAATGTCTGGTCTGACACCAGTAATATTGTGGACGATAAGAACTGTCTATATAATGTCTGGTCTGACACCAGTAATATTGTGGACGATAAGAACTGTCTATATAATGTCTGCTCTGACACCTCTATTGTTGTGGACGACGACAGCTGCCTATGTAATGCCTGGTCTGACACCTCTATCGTTGTGGACGATGACGACTGTCTTATCTAATGTCTGGTCTGACGCCAGCAATATTGTGGACGATAAGAACTGTCTATATAATGTCTGGTCTGACACCAGTGATATTGTGGACGATAAGAACTGTCTATATAATGTCTGGTCTGACACCAGTAATATTGTGGACGATAAGAACTGTCTATATAATGTCTGGTCTGACACCTATATTGTTGTGGACGATGACAGTTGTCTATATAATGTCTGGTCTGACACCAGTAATATTGTGGACGATAAGAACTGTCTATATAATGTCTGATCTGACACCAGTGATATTGTGGACGATAAGAACTGTCTATATAATGTCTGGTCTGACACCAGTGATATTGTGGACGATAAGAACTGTCTATATAATGTCTGGTCTGACACCTCTATTGTTGTGGACGGTGACGACTGTCTTATCTAATGTCTGGTCTGACGCCAGTGATATTGTGGACGATAAGAACTGTCTATATAATGTCTGGTCTGAAACCTCTATTGTTGTGGACGATGACAACTGTCTTATCTAATGTCTGGTTTGACGCCAGCGATATTGTGGACGTCGACAGCTGTTTATATAATGTCTGGTCTGACACCTCTATCGTTGTGGACGATGACGACTGTCTTATCTAATGTCTGGTCTGACACCAGTAATATTGTGGACGATAAGAACTGTCTATATAATGTCTGGTCTGACACCAGTGATATTGTGGACGATAAGAACTGTCTATATAATGTCTGGTCTGACACCAGTAATATTGTGGACGGTAAGAACTGTCTATATAATGTCTGGTCTGACACCTATATTGTTGTGGACGATGACAGGTGTCTATATAATGTCTGGTCTGACACCAGTAATATTGTGGACGATAAGAACTGTCTATATAATGTCTGGTCTGACACCAGTGATATTGTGGACGATAAGAACTGTCTATATAATGTCTGGTCTGACACCAGTAATATTGTGGACGATAAGAACTGTCTATATAATGTCTGGTCTGACACCTCTATTGTTGTGGACGGTGACGACTGTCTTATCTAATGTCTGGTCTGACGCCAGTGATATTGTGGACGATAAGAACTGTCTATATAATGTCTGGTCTGACACCTCTATTGTTGTGGACGATGACAACTGTCTTATCTAATGTCTGGTGTGACGCCAGCGATATTGTGGACGACGACAGCTGTTTATATAATGTCTGGTCTGACACCTCTATTGTTGGGGACGATGACAAGTGTCTTATCTAATGTCTGGTTTGACGCCAGTGATATTGTGGACTACGACAGCTGTTTATATAATGTCTGGTCTGACACCTATATTGTTGTGGACGATGACGACTGTCTTATCTAATGTCTGGTCTGACGCCAGTAATATTGTGGACGATGACAGCTGTCTATATTATGTCTTATCTGAAACCTATATTGTTGTGGACGACAACAGCCGCCTATATAATGTCTTATCTGTCACCTCTATTGTTGTGGACGATGACGACTGTCTATATAATGTCTGGTCTGACGTCTGTATTATTGTGGAAGATGGCGACTGTCTTATCTAATGTTTGGTCTGACTCCTGTTTTATTGTGGACGACTACAGCTGTCTATATGATGTCTGGTCAGAAGCCGGTGATATCGTTGACGACGACAGCTGTCTATATACTGTCTGGCCTGAAGTCTGTATTATTGTGGACGATGACGACTGTCTCATCTAATGTCTGGTCTGGAGCAGGTAATATTGTGGACGCCGACAGCTGCCTATATAATGTCTTGTCTGATACATCTATTGTAGTGGACGATGACGTCTGTCTTATCTAATGTTTGTCCTAAGGCCAATGATATTGTGGGCGACAACAACGGCTTTAAAAAATGCCTGGGCTGACACCTCTATTGTTGTGGACGGTGACGTCTCTCTTATCGAATGTTTGCTCAATGATATTGTGGACGACGACAGCTATATAATGTCTGGTCTGGCGGTATATTGTTGCGGACGATGGTGACATGTCTTATCTTATGTGTGCTCTGACGCCTGTTGTAATTATGGACGACGACAGCTTCCTGTATAATGTCTTATCCGATGCCAGTATTATTGTGGCCTCCGACAGCTGCTTATCTAATGCCTGATCCTCGCATGTATTGTGGACGACGGTGGTTGACTGTCTGAAGCCTGTTCTACGCTTGTATTGTTCTGGACTACAACGACTGCACATGTAATGCCTGGTATTATTGTAAAACGAGACGGCTCGGCGTCTGTCTAACGTCCTGTCTGACGCCGTGTTACCCAGTAAAGACCAATTACATGATTGGTAGTTCTTTCGCATTTAGAGTGACTTTTTCCCCAGCAATTATTCCTGGCGTGTGTTCTATTTTGTTACCGGTGCGTTGTTATATACCGAACATTCACGAATAGATGTAATTAAGATAATCGCAGTTCCTGAGTAATATAGATCAGTCTGCGTGGGAATCATGAAATCTAAAAGTACATTTCAAGTATACATTCCAGGCCCGTAGGCTGGGGGGGTTCGGGGGGTGCGTATCGAGTTCCGCTGAAAAAATTCAGAGTGCACGGAAGGACCCGCACCCAAGGCCCTTGGACGCGGCTGCCAGCTCGCAACAAATTATAGATAATATTGACATGAATAAAAATAGATCTAGAGTTGATATCTGGTGTATCGTGTTATGTTGTTTCGCCTCTGACCTCTAGTACGAGTCCGGTTCCTATCTTCTAACACAGCTAGGACACTCTTCTCCAGATATCTCCAGAGGTAGGACACTTCACTTAATAAAAAGATAGGAAACGGGACACTTATCCCCGGACACTCTCAGACACCACACCGGAGTGAGGAGTTAATGACAATAATCTTGATCAAAGGGGGTTTCCCATGGTTGAATATTAACCATCTCCCAGTCGACAAGATTATCATTCACACAACGAGTCGATTATAGTCATATACTGAATTTATCAGTCGAAGCAGTTGGCGGATATCGAAAATATGCTGTCAAAATGCGCCATATGGCATCTAAATTTTCAAAATAGCGGGGCGCGGCGCTTGCATTAGGAGTTCCGCAATATTCTCTACCGAACCCCCCGTTGCCAAACCAGCCTACGGGCTTGCATCCAGGTCTGTTGTATCCCCGATATTGTTAGTCTGTCGGAATATCAATTATGAAATATCAATTATCCCGCTCTGTTGTAACTCTGATGTTATCATGATTATTGGACCATTGGAATATTAATTTTGAAATATCATATCAAAAATCAGGGTAACATGGGAACACCGTCGGAAGATTCGGGACACTGGGCTGGGAGAAATGGGACACACAGAAATGACAACCAACACATTTGTTTATTGAAAAGGACAACTTGTTGACCTCAGCTAATAATCGACATGTAAAACGACAGAGAATTACAATATCGAACTGTACAAATGGAACATATAGGGGAGACCACCCGTCAGGAAGATGTGGCATTTCTGTCCCAACGCTCCCCAAGGGTATAATTTGCAAACTCTGCTCTATTTTTCTAAGGCTGTGGGCACTGCCGTAAACTGACAATCGGACTGACACTCCACAGCAGGTGTTCCAATTTAGCAGATTTTTGAACAAATACTCCGAGGTTAATCGTCGTTGTGACTTCGAAAAAAAAAAGCTTTTATGATCCTAAAATATGAAAACAAATGCTCAAGTGTATACACACCTCTATGATCCTCCCGCGATTTTGACGGGGAAGTGGGAAATACGTGCACATAAACTTGATTAACTGGTAGATGATGACGAAATGCAAGAGAAGTGTCCCACTTCACGCCATCCCATGTTACCCCGCTCTCACAGTCGATGTCAGATTTCAGGATAATCCGCCACTCGCACATTATTGAGAGAACAAAGAAGAACCTGTCCGTGCAGTGACCCTCGACTTCAGCTGATCATTTACTGGTTCGTATAATTTGACTTTGCACTATCTTTCAACACAGGAAAATATTTTGAACTGGTGATCACTGACATACTTTTATGCATATGTACTATATTTTCCCAGTATTCCAAGAAAGAGTCATTATGCTTAGAATAATGTATAATTTGGCAAATATTACCAGAAAATATGCCAGCTATCACCAATTCAAAACATTCTGTGTCAAAGGATAGCGCAAATTGAAATTATAGGAACCAGTAGCTGATCAGCCGAAATCCCGTGTCAGAGTCAGTGTACAGACAGGCTCTTCTTTGTTTTCTCAGTAATGTGCAAAGGGCAGATTGTCATTTACTGGACATCTGTCACTCAGTTGACCTTGATGCGCAATGTATCATGGGATTAAAGAAAGACGAATGAACCGTCATCAGGAATGAGGGTTATTTGTTCACACAATTATTCACGCGGGCGTAACTCATATTGCACCTATAGTGTGTTGACCAGCCTATTTATTTTATTATGGGATAATTTGTAAATAACCTCACATTATGTACCTAGAATTTTCGTTGATGACCCGCATAGAGACAATCAACATCCACGTTTATCACTATGTCCACAGAGGTAAACTGTTAATACAAATCGTGCATGATACGAAATAAAACCATCCGAGCCAGACAATTACAGAGTATTCGAGACACATGAAATGAGCGATCGTGTGTTATCCGACTAGTTGGGACCGAATTATAACATTAGAATTTGGTGTATGACCGATCGTTATTAGTGTTATTTGGCATTGATTGGCGCATAATAGGGACCTCCGTGTATGTCATGCCAACTGTAGCATTTCAACTAGCGACATGCTAGCTGAAAGCATACCGCCATACGGAAAAGCAAAAAAAAATAAAAATAAAAAATAAAAAATTCTACTCCCAAACACACTAATACACTATAATTCCGACAAACTAAGTTGTACATGCCCATGTGCCAAGACGCGTGCAATATACCAACGCTGTCAAAGGACGCACGTGCCACATCTGCCGTGAATAGAATCAACGCTATCCGACTGCGGATACCACGAAGATATGCTGTGGCAATGTTGATCAACCTATGCCTTTCTTTGTTTTGGATTGGTAATTATGTCGCATGAAAACACAGAAAATAGCTCTTCAATTTTTGGGGGAATTTTCACCTGGGTGGAATTAGTTTTCACCTGGGTGGGAATAGTTTTCACCTGGGTGGAATTAGTTTTCACCTGGGTGGGAATAGTTTTCACCTGGGTGGAAATATTTTGACCTGGGTGGAAATAGCTTTCACCTGGGTTGGAATTTTATCAACAGGGTGGAAAAAGTTTTCACCCGGGTGGACTGACTCCTATAGTATATATTTGTATGTGCATGTGATCTGTAACATGTGATTAACTTGGATATGCTATATATGATATGCTATTTTCTTTGGCAAGGGCCACCTTACTGGTTTAATTAGCTCCTTTCCTTTTTTTATTCTCTCTCAGTGTAACTGCATAACTTTTGCTATAGACCTCTAAATTTCCACGTAGCTCCGGCAATGTACACTTTCTCTTCTTCGCTGCGTATATAAACATGAGTAACTCCAGCTATAACTACCGGGTAGTTTCTCTTTTTCCTCAGAGTAACGCTAGCGATGGACCATTTCTATCAGACCCTTTCTCTATATTTCAGACTAAATGCGTAAATCCACTGATGGTCCATTCTTTTTAACTCAGTATATATAACTGCCTAACTTTCTTTATCTCTCTTTATTTCTAAGCGTAACTTCCGCTACAGACTACAGACCTCTAAATTTACGCAGTCAAGAAAAGAACGGTCAAGTCGAAAATACTCAATTACGCTGAGAAAAAAAGGGGTCTGACGAAATTACTTTACGTTGACCAAAAAAGAATGATCCATCGCCGAAGAAAAGAAGTTACGTTTTCAGGAAAAAGAAAGACATCCGAAGTTATTTTGGCAGGTAAAAAGCCGGAGTTAACGGACTTACGCTGAGAAAAAGTAAAAGAGTTTGTCGAAGTTACGTATAGTTACGCTGTGCAATAATAACTGATCCATCGTTGGGATTAAAGGAGTACTTGCTTTATTTTATATAGGTTCCTATTACAAAGGTTAGACACTTAAAGAAATATAACTAACTATTTTACTGTCGTTGAGGGCGATGAACAATATTTTTATTACAATTTGTGAAGTCATGTTTCTGCTTTGAAGTCGATGTGGGCGCCGCCATGTTGCCCGTAGGATGACGTGACTGATGACGTCAGCATTCAGGACAGCGTCACGACTAACGCTTGATCCAGGAACTATGGACATTTGATTTAATCTGGGTCCGAGTTTTAATTTCAGGTAAAAACTGGCGCGGAAAATCCCACGGGGGTAATTCCTAAAAGGAAAGTGGTTCAGGTTATATCCGCCAACTGAAGAATTTCTTCCGCAATTTTTTCAACTGAGACTTGCCCGATTCAATTTGGTCAAAATTTGAAGCTGAGCGATAAACTAAAAGAGCGTCCTGTCATTGATTTGAGCTGAACGACGATGTTTCTAAATTCGTAAACATTTTCATGGTTAGACTTGAACTACTCAATCAACTAGAACATCAGTGGATTTACTGGGTTCCTTCTCGTGCGAATTATCGGCATGACCAGCACGATCAACCTTAAATCTCCATGACGTTGTGGCGTTTTTAGATGATTATACACTCACTTCCGCTCATCTAAAAACGTCACCCAGTGGTAAAATGGCGGCGCCCAACAAAATATTCAATGTTTCTTTTATTTCGCATTCTTTCAACATATGTTTCATATAATATGTATATGTATAAAGCTCTTTTGGAGCAAGCTGAGGATAATAGAGTTAACAACTGTACGAACTGGATTAGTTATATTAAACATGCTCTAGCAGAGGTAAACTCTTACCATATCTGGGAGAATCTTGGATGTCAAACACCGAAAGCCACAAGTAAATAAATCCAAACTCCTAGAAAAATTTACTGACTTTTGGAAAGATCATTTAAATCAGTCAACTAAACTGGAAACCTATCGCTGCATGAAAAAAACCTTAAGCATGGAACAGAACATAATGGCAGTGACTAACCGACATCAGCGCACAGCACTAATAAAACTCCGTATTAGTGCGCATAAATTAAAAATTGAAAGTGGAAGGTACACAAATCCCAAGACTCCCAGATGTGATAGAGTTTGTGAGACCTGTGATACAGTGGAAGACGAACAACATTTTCTGTTACACTGTAAAAACATGAATCTCGTAGACAGGACTTCCTCCAAAGCATTAAACACATTATAGATGTTAACGGTGATCCTGGAGAAGTCTTCAACACTTTAATGTCCTGTGAAAATTTAGATGTAACAAAAATATTAGCAAAGTTTGTGCACGAGTGCTTTTGCCAAGAACAGGAAAATTTGACTGGCATAAAATTATCTGTGATATTCTATGGTGCGATACCCAAAATGGGCTATACTCTGTTGGCACAATTGTGTTACAACCAGCATGCTTGTTAAATTGTCCTGTCCATGTACTTCTGTATTAACCTTGTTGTTGGTGTTGTCAATGTGGAGGTCTTGTAACACGTTTAACCATTTGTTCCAATGTGTCTTATGTCTGTATTTGTATGTTCAATTTTATTCATTCTATGTATGCGTTTTTAGCCAAATGTTGGCACAAACTTCACGCAATAAATTATCTATCTTATCTATCTTATAATAAGTTTTGGAATACAATTGCTGATAAATATAGTCAAACTTAAAAATAAGGTAAGTACTCCTTTAAGCAATTATACGCTGTCAGAAAGATAGAGGTATATAGCTGAAGTTATCGGTTACCGTGAGAATGAAATGACGACATTACGCAATTACGCCGAGCAAGAAGAAATGAATCATTGTCGGAGTTACGCAGTTACGTTTTCGGGAAAGATTGGTATATATCCGGAGTTACACAGTTATGCTGAGAAAAAGAGAAATGGTCTGACGAAGTTAAACGCAGTAGGCTGAGCAAAAATGAAATGGTCCCACGCCGGAGTGATGCAGTTACGCTGTTAAGAAAACATGGGTCTATATAGCCCAAGTCCCATTTACGCGAACTCCTTTACGAAGCTTTGCGATGTATTGGTCGTAATGTTTCGTAATAAATCGCTTTACAAAAGCCGGTTTTCCCGTCATTTGGGGCGAATAGATACGACATGTTTACGAATAATTACGACTGTTTGAATGAATGAATCTTTAATCACCATACAGTATGTACAATATAAGAGTATGTATATATATGCAGAGATTATTGTTGAACAACTGAGATTGGCGGGAATAAAACCCCAGAGGGCTTGTTATATCCCAAATACTAATACGTATAATATCATATTGGCAGGAAGTAAATATACAAAAATTAAATAATATAATGGTGAATAGACTGAACTGCGATGCAGTTACGAAGAAATACGATACTTGTACGACAGTTAGCGATATTCGCACTCAAATTGAGGCGATTCAGTGCGATACAGTTGCGAATATGTGCGATGTATTTGCGAACGTTTACGAAGTGCATGCGACTACTTCCCATTATTTCACGATGCCTTGCGAATACGTACGAAGGTTTTACGACGTTTTTACGACGTTTTTATGACAGTTTGGGTCACGTGGCGAATTGTGTCATGATTGTGGTAAATTTGTTGTAAAAACGTGGTAAAAACATTGTATAAAAGTAGCAAACTCCTCGTTTATGGCAACGATTATTCTTAACTAGTCGTTAAATTCGCAACGGTGTTGTAACTTAATCGTAAGTCATCGTAAATAGTTGTACAAGATTCGCCATAGTCGTAAGTGCTGCCGCAATTTATCGCAAATAATCGCAATATATTCGGCGATTTTGTCGTAAAGTAAGTGCGACTTTCGTATATTTGTCCGAAAATGTTTACGATTACTTCGTATACCATCGTTTCCTGTCGTAAGATAACTATTCGTATTTATTTTTCACTAGACGATTACTAACGGAACTGTTACCAATAAGGCGATTAAATTACGACTTAATTACGATGCATTACCACGTAGTTACGACGACTTACGATTATTTACGATATAATTACGAATATTTGCGATTTAAGGCAAAATCGCATTGCTTGGCGAATTTTTTTAACATTTCGAAATTGGCGGGGCGATGAAACCGAGGCGACGATTTTCTTACGAATTGAAGCGATGGCTTACGAATCATGGCGAATGTCTTTACGAATAGCTTGTGAGTATCTTACCAATACTTGCGATCTTAAATCGTCAAGCTTCGTAAAGAAGTTCGCCTAAGTGGTACCTGGGCTTTAAGCTATTGTCGGATATACACAGTTTATACGCTGTGCAATAATAAATGATCCATCTCTCGAATTAAGAAGTTCCGCTGCCAGGAAAAGAGAGGTCTGTATAGCCGGAGTACGCAGTTACGCTGAGCTAAAATGAAAGGGTCTGACGAAGTTATCAAAAGGTTTACGCTGAGCAAAAATGAAAGGATCACCCATGCAGTTATGTTAAGCAAAAATGAAAGGGTCTGACGAAGTCACCCAGTTACGCTGAGCAAAAGAGAACTGATCTAACGACGTTAGAGATAGCTCATCATTATGCAGAGTGTTCATTTGAACCGCGGGCGTGTCGCGCGAAAACTGAGAATTGATCCTGGACAGAGCTTCTCAATGGTGATCGGGAACCTAAATTGTAACAGAAAATAATTTTAATGGAAATGTTCGGAAAATATTCTGCTCAATCGAATTGTAAAGGTTTTTTCGTCCAAATAGGCGTACCATGCATGTATATTCTGTGATATTTGATTGGATTATATAGAGCACAACTGAGCACTCTATTCCATTATTAGAGAAGGGCGCACGATATTTCTACCCGAAATCGTCAATCTGTTGCTTTGGTTCACTGATTGGATGCAATGTTATTCTAGGCCAACTGCATGTTACGCATAACGAGTTTAGTTCTCTTTATTAAGCGACAGTTGAAAAAGATATGTGATAAAACAAATATTTTCTTCTGTTCTATTTTCGCTTTCTCTTTGTGTATGTTTTCTCATGTATTTTATTTTTATCCCCCCGCCCCCCGTACCCTTTGGCTACGCCCTTGGTGGATAGGAATACGCCAGGCCAAAATGGCGATCAACAGTCTGATTTGGATATGTTTGTATGGATACCCTCATATGTGGTATGGTACACTGCATGCTGCTAACATCCCATTTCAATACATGGACACCAAAAGGTACACACAATCAGAGCATTAATGGCATTTTGATCACATCCAAATTAGACGATAATGACTAATTGGCTTAAACTACCAAAGAAGCTTCTTCCCTGGGACTGATCAAAATAATTGGTCTAGAGCATATATAATTAACTACAAATAACCATGAGATTGCCATTGTTTGAACAATAGGAATAGCAGATAAATCAGGGAGGACAAATATAATCAACCTCCTGTAACATATAAAAGAGAGCATCAGTCTCAGTAACGGTCATCCCACCAAAGATATTATCTACGAGGTCCAGCACAGATAGTATAACACCATGAGGGTCCTTCTGTTAGCCATCTTCCTCGCTTCCATCGTTTGTGTTATCTATGTAAGTACGGCATATATACTTGTAAAATCTCTAATATATTCGGCATATCTTTGTATCTGCTTGTCATATAATTATCTGTAAGAATTGGTTATGGTTTCTCTCAAATTAAGATGCATTCCGTCCCAAGAGTTAGTGGATTGTAAGTATTAGAGATAAGTTATGCTTGATCAAGTTAGGACGATCCCGCTCTCTAAAATGGAGGTAAAAATGGTCGTTTTTGCTCAATAACATTTGATTCCTTCTGAGCTAATGCATCAAAATTTCAGGCGCATTGATTTATCTATTGTTTCATGTCATAAAATTAATTTGCCATGTGAAGAATCAGCCAATGTTGTTTAAACAACTCGAAGGATGTTTTTGGCCTATTATTATGCAAATTAGATAGATGACAATTTACTTTTTTACTACCATTTAATGCGGATAGATATATCTATATGCGCCTCAAGAGGAATTTGCTGAATTCACTATGTGAACTGTATGATTGAACGAAAACGACCCTTTTCACCTCCATTTTAGAGAGTGGGATTACCTTAACCTGTTGATCAAATTTACAATATTTACTGAGCCAATCTATATATTTTCCAACCATTCAATTTGACTGAAGATATCAGGATTACACGGTCAACAGGCTACACAAAGAGGTCAATTCTGAAAAAAAGGTGACTTTGGTTAAACCCATCGAGCAGAAGCTGGCAACTGGATGGAACCCATTCCTACAGGCTATTCCTCAATAAGAAAACTACAGGCTCTTCCTCAATACGAAAAACCCGGTTGCCACCTTGGCAATTCGATTTTATGATGTTTGAGGTCATAATTGCCCCTCCTCTCATAAAAGCCTATATAATTAACCATTTCTGCTCCATAATTGTTTTTAGCTCCCTCGGTATAAGTCCAAAACAAACCTGATGACGTAAAAATGTTCAGCCTCATGGCCAATTGTTTCGGACTCATTTTAAAATTAGTTGGATAACCGTTTGTTCATAACATCATGGAGGAATACAAAATGGCGACCCACTGTGGTCAAGTGTTTTCGCCACATTTTCCCCAACTTCTGTAGCATTTGTTGTATCAAAGTTGATATTTTTCATAATTCAACTGTTCCACATCACAGCTAATCATCTGAAGCTAATTTTGACCATGGTTATTTATTCTTTCACAAGGAACATCTTAAATACATTCTCAATGACAGTCCACTAAAACCGGCATGATGCCGGCAAGACGTCATGATTTTCTATCGTCAAATACGACCGATACTCCTAGTAATCCAAATGACCTTCTAAGCCGTTTCTATGAACTGACTATGTCACACTTTGATTGTGACTGTTTAGCCCTAGCCCCAGGTTAAACGAAATTAGACAAAAGTCACAAAACTTGGCAGCAGAAACTCTATACACAACGATCGTAGTTTCAATATGATCAGTATACGGTATTTATCGCCAAATTTGAGAAACTCTGAATAAAGGCGCTTGGTTGTATAGCCTTGTCGAAGCCTTTGTGACGTTGATTAAAAGCACAATTCAGCAAAATGCTACTAGGCAGTCCAGAAAGGGGTAGTGAACAAGTCAGATTTTAGATACGAGTAGTATATTCTAATACATTCATCGTTTAACCTGTTAAGTAACATTATTTGCTCATGTGACGTCACGCCGAGGTGAGGCAACGAGCTATTCATTTACAATGGAAATGCTGGATTTATTTATACGTAGACTTCAACTGGCGATGTCGTTTGTTTGTAAATGCCATCTAACTTTAGTACTTCAAAACATGGCAGTGTGACTAACGTCACAGGACCAACGAAGTAGGGTAGGCATTAGGACTCCGATGCGCACTGAACTCTTCGAAATTCCTCCGAACCAAGTTGAAATCCTGCCTATATTACGAGGGGCACAGCCCAAGTCAGAATCACCAGTGATTTTCATCAAAAATCACCAGAAATTTTCATCAAAAGTAGGTCAGCTCAGAACTTGCTGGTAACAGCCCTAAAGCACCTTCTTGCAACAAATCAGGGTTCTAATGTCAACGGTTCTCCTTATTTTGCCGACGAAAGGATTCGAATGGACTCACTCACTCACTGACTGACTACCGGACAATTTGCAGATGGTAGCCTACTTTGTAGGAATATCCAAATTTGCTCAGATTTGAAGTAATTTGAAAGCTTCTATCAGATTTGTCCCGATTCCTGGGGTATTTCCAGTTTTAAAGCAGTGCCCAATGCCTAAACGTGACGTGGCGTCGTGTGGTAACTGACGTCGATTCGTGCCTCCCGACCAGATTCCGATCTTAAGACGAATCTCTTGCATCGAATGGTTTTTGTCAAATCATCCCATGTCCGGGTCAGCGAAAAAATTAATGAATTATGACGCCACCATATGCAATTGTACCCAGGCGCTTCAAATAACACCTTCAAAACAGTTTTAAGGCGAAGTCAGTGGTTAATTATACAATGGACACACTTTATTGAGCGTATGTTTGTGTTACAGGGTCAGGAATGCGTGCTCTCGGAGCAATGTAAAAACCATGACGGTAGAGCCCTGTGTTATAATCGAGCATGTCACAGAGATGTACCCTGTAACAAGGACAACGACTGTTTCTTCTGGGGTAAGTGGAGTTACAGTATTAGTTAGGAAGGTTTTACGGCATGTTTTTACATTTTGATTTGGCATCAATATCATTAGGGGACACCGAGATATACGACAAAGGTTCCCATGCTGCAAACTTTATCAGAGAATGTTACCGTATACATATCCTGTAATCACACTGTTGTATTGGGGAGGTGTTATAAGTGTCATCCAAGGGCTAACATCAGCAATTAATGGCATCAAATGTGCTGTTTTACGAATATAGAATGTCTTTTGGCATTTTTGTTCTCTATGTATTATGCTACGTCCCTTTGTTGGTGCATGTATGTGAACCGCTACCACCGTTCGACAGCTCCGCTAAGAATTTAACGCAGACAAGATCTCTCTATACCCAAACAGTAAAGCAGCGCGTGCGCAAAAAAAGATTGACCGGAAGTCAAAGTTCGACAACTGATTCAGCGATTTCGATTCCAGTGATTTGAGAACTTATCTAAAGGAAAGTTCCAACTTGTTACATGCATTTACATATGACAAAGGTATTTCTTAACCACCCGCTGCACTCATTCTCACGAAACCCCTCGAAGTCGCCTCACTCGCAAATCCACCAGAAAGGGGTAGTTATCGGCAAAACCTCAAGCCCCACGTTGGGCGCCAGTGTGAAGAATTCGAGTTGTTTCGATGTCGACTCTGATGTGTCGCTTTCCATCATGGTGGCTAACCAGCTGAGCTATACCCACCAACTGCACGTAAAGCTAGCACATATCACCGCTGATTCAATTCCGGTAACAGAAATAATCAGTTATCAAAGAGTACGTGTTGGGGGGAGGGAGGGACAGTATTCCATTGAAGTGTTACGCTAGCCAGAGGACAGTTTTGCTAAGTTACACTATTTGCGAGAAATCAGAACAAAATTATCTCTCGAATAATTCGTTATTATTAGTATTGAGATTATCAATTTTGTTATGACCAATTGTCAGTGAAACCTGTCTTTTAACGGAATTTAACGGACCCATTTCTCTCCATTTCTACCTTCTGCCACAGCCGCTGCCGATGTACACGTTGGACACCCTCATCCCAAGTGTTATGATGTGCCAGAGATTAAGCGAGCCCCGGGTTACGGCACATGTGTCCTGGAGGAATTTGCAAGTGAGTAAACCTCATCATGTCGTTTTTCTGCAGATTTGAAATTTACTGATAATTACATCTCTTGTGTTATCTTGGTGTTATCAAGTATATATAACATGAATCTATGATAAACATCCCGTACCGAAATTTTGAGATGTTGAGAACAGTGGAACTCTCCATACTTGAAGTGGGAAACATCTGTATCACGTGACCCACGACAGGGTCAGAGTGCCAATAGTAATGTAAGATGTCATGTCCTAATTATCAATAAGCTAAAATAAGTTTATAAATGAAGAGAAATGTACAGTGGTCCCAATCCGGTAAATTCCTGCCACAGAATTGAAACCTGTAATACAGGATCATATGTTTCGGAATCTTGACCGGGATGCTGGCCATAATGAAAATTCAATGTAAGGACTAAAATGATCTCAATTTCTTTGGCACTGAACTGTTACCCAAATCATCCGTGTAGTTATTGTTGTTGTTGTTGTTGTTGTTGTTGTTGTTGTGGTTGCTCTTGTTGTCTGTAGGCTGGACCTGTGGATTATTTCATGAATTCCACGAAATCTGTAACCAAAATGTAATTTCGTCACATAATTCGAAATCTCGGTTATGTCATTCCTGAACAGCTTTGCCCATGTTTTTGACCAGTCATTCTCGCTCTTTCACATTCAATCGGTTATACGTGCATTGCCGGGCACATACCAACAGAATTCATGTTTTGGGTCTGTCCTTAATTGAAACTTGTAAAATAGGAAAAATTGCAGCTCCTTAAAAAACGGACCAAAATGTAATTCCATCACGCAGTTTTGCTTAACCACATTTATCAATTTGAAACTTTACTTGACAGAAATCAGATATAATGTAGTCCAGATGTTCAGGATTCGAATAAAACAGCACCTGAAATGAGAAACATTCCAGTTTTGATGGAATATGATTGTTACCAGCACGTCTTCATAAGGTGGTTACTTCACTGTAATTCCGTCACGCGGTATTCGAATGTCACGTGATCAGGTACAAAACTGTATTTTTGAAATTGTATTTTCGCTTTTTTCTCTCAGCCTACAGTTCTTAGTAATAGGGTTATAGGAAAATGAAATTCCAAAACAGATGTTACCATGGACAATTAATGACAGAGGTTCAGAAGAACTGAAAACATGGGTACCTTGTAATTCCGTCACGCTGGAATTCATGATTTGACGGTACTAATAGCAGAGCGTAATATGTGCTCTGCAATGGCAAGCTAATGCAATTATCTATCTACACAAACTTCGCATTTCAAATTGCCAGGTCTCGCCGGACCCTTGGTCTGTGACGGTAGTGCGAGCCCGGGCTCTCCCGTTGCTTATATACGGCGAACAAGCAGAAATGAGGCGTAGATCTTTGTATCGCCATCTCGTTGAAGAAAGGGGTTAAGATTCTTACACAAGCTGATAAACATTTTGGCAAATCATAATGGCGAGAGATGGCAAACCGGGTGCACTTTACATATACATGTCCCTATATAGGCAACTATCCAAATGCAAAATTAGTGCATGGCTTGGAGTTTGCGCGCGAAAGGATTACTGTGTGAGCCCGACATTGTTGACGCGAAAATTTCGTTCTTTTGCTGAGGCTATACTACATCCTCGCTAATACCAGGTGTATCTCTATCCTCTGGTTCAAATAGAAACCTTGATGTTGTGAAGATGGCTATACTACAGAAGAGTATTTCATCAAATAACCCAAATATTACATAAAAGAACCATTGAAGTTGAAAAGTCAATTTGTTTGGAATTCATATCGGGAAACCCGGATGATGTTGAAAAGATATCATAAGTAATACGTTATAATACTGAATTGTCCGGAAATTTTCGTCTTATTTTCTCCTCTTTTCAGAAGGCATATACGACAGAATACCCGGTGATGACGTTGCTGCTGTGAACCAGGTTTAGCCAAAGCCTGCATTTCTCCTCGTTCCCTTGTGATACCTTCCGTTGAAGAAAATTGCTAACGTTTGTCCACTTGAATTTGTCGTCAATTCCAGTGCTTGTGAAAAATCAGCGGTTTGCTCCACATAAATTTTGTAGCGTGAAATATAAACAATGGTAATCATTTATGTGTACATGATATGTACAATGAAACACTTTTTTAAGAATTCTTATTACTTTTCACTGTACTGAACGTCAAATGGATTGTTTGAGATACCAGCACTCAGTTGCATGTGGTGACATAGCATTTTATTAATTTTCTTGAAGGTCAACAAGGCCGTATAACCGCATTCCAGTTGTGTCTGTTTTTGTCTGGGCATATTGGACCTTCGATCAAGTGAAAAGGAATGCATTATGACGCAACCCCATTTACTGCAGTCGAGGTTATGGAGCAATGCTTGTGGCTCTTCAAACATCAGCCTTAGAGAGAACGAAATAGATCTAAGGAAAGAAGAGTGTTTAACTTATTGTGTAGTTTGTTATATATGACACAAACAGCTGATATATGTGGAGCTAATAGCTGATTTCTGACAAGGGTCAAAATCGACGCCTAATTAAAGTGGACAGACATTAGGGCAGACATTATTATACCAAAGTACTGTCTCAATTTTTTAGTACTGATAAAAACTATCATTTCATAAACTAGTACTAGTTGGATTGTTTTCATTGACTATTTATTTTCATTCCCATTCCGCATGGAGCTCTATAACATTGATAATACCCGGTATATTGCTCAAATTACACTTAATGATATCACTTTGATACAGCTCTTCGCCTATAATTACATTGCTCTAGGAATGTACGGGACGAAATACCCCGATAAACATGGTGTATTTACAGTAATTAGAATAAAATAGCTGTACATCAACCCTTTAATTACTCAACTGTTTTTCGCTAATTATCGCAATCAATGTATTAATGTTGTTCATCTAATTAACGTTAGTGATTATGGCTGGTATAATAAATACTTCCATTTATGACGTCGGGTTATTTTTTTGTATGTGCTGAATCAGATAGAGAGAAAAGTTTATATGGCGAGTAATTATCTCAGCGCCTGATGACGCTTTATCCCACTCGAATTCTATGATGTAATTTTCATCCATGACCGATAAACGACCATTCGCCACTTCTTGGGGCTATTCAGAGGAATATAGTCGCTGAAAGGAGATGCATAAGACACCTTATTGTTTACATGCACGCTGTGATCACCTCTCTGGAACTATATCACATGTAAGGTTTCAATTCTCAGCAATAGAAACGAATTCAAAAGACCTTTCCCCTCACTGGCAAATTCTCGGGGGTAGTCAGAGGAATATAGTGCCTCAAATGGCATGGACTCCAAACGTATACTTTCAGTCATGCTGGGTCGACATCGGGCATTACAGACTAGTCTTTTGTGTTAAATGCCGTCATTTACATCTGACGACGATACAGCTCACCAATCTCCAATGTACGAGTTGTCACAGCGAAACAGCTCACCAATTACCAGTATACGAGTTGTCAGAGCATTTCCTCCATAGCTCTACAGATTTGTATCTAATACCGCTTATGCCGGTGCTAGGGGCCGTGTGGTCATATCATCCAAGTTGCCACATGAACAGGTACAATAAAAGCGTACCTGAGATACAACACATATCACCAATCGTTAGATTCTTGGTATGTGCTTTAGAATAGGTTAGCCAGAAGACTATTCTGTGAAGTCATGTGACGCATTCAGTATGTCGGCACCTCTTCCCACTTCCCTTATATGTGTTGTAATTGGAGAAGAACTCCCCCTGTCAAATGGTTATCGAATCAATTTGACTCGAATTACACATTGTGGTAAAGTGATTCTCAAAGCATACAGATCGTGGATCCGTGTAAGGGGTTCGGTTCTTCCGGCCCATCACATCTGGAGACATAGGAAATTCATGCTAGAACCCTCCAAGAGAAAATCTGGCCCCTTCGTAGATTTCCGCTCGCCTGTTCCCATTGATAATCGTTCGCGACTGCTCGGCCTATTCCGTCGAAGTCATAATACCTCGCGTATTATTGGTGTAAGGATTTTACAGTTGCTCTCAGCTGCTCTCAGCTGTAAACCGTAATCCGCCGCACGTGAGGCACATCACATGCTATAGGATGTGTTTCCGCTTACATAGTCCTCGTCGTATTTCTCCCTTATCAGGAGATAAGATATATATCCAGATGAAATAGAAATTCTCTTGATTCTACCCCCTCGAAAATGTCTTCTAATTTGAGGTGTTTCTCCTGGTTTTCCTTCTCGAGATGATCTCCATGGTAACAGAAGTCATACAGCTGACATGCGCTGTTCGGATTTTCTGCGTGATACTGTGCTTTCAACATGGATGCCAATATGGATTCCTAACAGTGGGGGACGAGAAACTAATGTCTTACATTATCCGAGACCGTGTCGAGTGATTGACAATGTGTTCTTGACATTATTTGACCCGAATAAGATATCGTGGATGTGGTTTTCATAAGATACAATTTGGTAACTGCGAACGTGAATCGGCTTATCCAGCTTACCATACCTTGCGATTTACAGAAAATTCATATTATGACTCGCTGGCATCGCTCAAGCGAAACAAGATTAAGAGTGAGTGAGTGAATAGAATTTAACGTCGCTTTCAACAATATCTCAGCTATATCGCGACGGACCAACTAAGCACCACCCAGCCAAGTTGCGTTCCTGCTATTTCAAAGAAGAAATCTTTGAAGCAGCATGGAACAAGACACCCTTCCTCCACCCTATAAAATACTGAGGACAGCACACAAGACACAGACAGGATGCTTACATGGTGCAATAAAGACAAGTCATATTACAGTGCTAGACATCACATTATCAAGTTCCTGTTGATAATGTGATGTCTGTCTAGAACTGTAATAACAACGCAGTAGTCCTGCCTGTATGTAACCGACTGACCAAATTAAATATTTATTAGCGCTCTAATTTGGTAGTTTTGGTTACAAGGCCATAACGCGTGTACATAGTGAGTTGACAATTAAAAAACTCCGTTGTATCTGGATATCTCACTTGTAATGAATGCTTAAATTGAATTTTGAATTGAAATTGAAATTTTAAATCAGAATTATACATTGAAATTTCAAATTAGTAATTCAAATATCGGATTCAAATATCAAAATTTCAAATTCAAATTTCAGAAAAGTTTAAATAGTATGTCCAGAAACTAATGAACTTTCCAGACCGGTCTGAAATTGATTCCAACCTGGGCTAGGACAGGGGCACGTTACCGTTAAGGGTTTTTAGGCAGTCACATTAGTCTGCTTGAAAATGGCACAACTTCACATACAAGGGTAAAAAAGTTCCATGAATACCAACTTGAATACCAAATTCTTTCTTAGCATCTGAAATATATTGGCTGCAACTCAAAGTTTATGTTGAAATCTTCATACTTTATCAAATGCATGGTCCGGGATATAGATCATTTAAGAGGAGATACCGCTTAACAACGTTACTTGAAATATTAGCATATGGAACAATGGTCGACCACTTGCCCATTTGCCACTATTGGAAATCCCGTGAATTCACGTCACCTCGTCTTACATGACCGATATACCCATGGTCCCTTGTACTCGAAGAAGACAGTGTAAGGGTCCTTGAGTGTGGCATGTTGTTGTTGTTGTGCTTCAGATATATTGCCTACAGCACGTGTTTGAATGAGATAGATTCCCTGACTGTCAGCTATTCCTTCATGCAGATATGCCCCTATAATGGGTACTTAGGCTAGAATAGAAGTCCCGATAAATCATATTGTTCCCTACATCACAATGACATGTCATGTAAGACCAAACATGAAAAAAAAACCATAACCAAGAGTCATACAATACAATCCAAGTGTTTTCACGTAAAGCCCTTCCACTCTGAATGTGAAACAACCAACTGATGGAGTATGGCTCTATTTCTAATGTGTTTTGAATAATAATGCAGCCTCTCATTTCCGGTGTTTTAGATCTCGGAAATTTGTGCATGAATTTTGTCTCTATGATGAGTAATATATGAGCATTCACCGGCTAAAATGTTCCATAGACCAGAGAGCATATATTTTGAAGAAAACGACAGTCTCAACATAAATTTTAAGTTTCATGCAAGATATTTTGGAAGGTAAGTAAGATTTGAAATTGTTGTTACTGGAAATTGCCCACCGATGTTAAGGGGGTGATATGTGTTCAGCTACCTTTTTATCCCCCGCCGCAACGCGGCCGGGGACTTTAAAATGGTTCTTGCTTCTATGTGTCCGTGCATGCACGGACATGTCCGTGCAAATACTTCGTAAGCAATAGCTTCTAAATGCTTTGTCGGATTCCTCCGAAATTTGGCATCTGCATTCTTTGCGACAAGACGTCTCTTGGTATTACGTTTCAGCAAGATCCGCCTGTAGGTGGCGCCACTGGGGTCTTACTTCTATGTGTCCGTGCATGCACGGACATGTCCGTGCAAATACTTCGTAAGCAATAACTTCTAAATGCTTTGTCGGATTCCTCCGAAATTTGGCATCTGCATTCTTTGCGACAAGATGTCTCTTGGTATTACGTTTCAGCAAGATCCGCCTATAGGTGGCGCCACTGGGGTCTTACTTCTATGTGTCCGTGCATGCACGGACATGTCCGTGCAAATACTTCGTAAGCAATAACTTCTAAATGCTTTGTCGGATTCCTCCGAAATTTGGCATCTGCATTCTTTGTGACAAGACGTCTCTTGGTATTACGTTTCAGCAAGATCCGCCTGTAGGTGGCGCCACTGGGGTCTTGCTTCTATGTGTCCGTGCATGCACGGACATGTCCGTGCAAATACTTCGTAAGCAGTAACTTCTAAATGCTTTGTCGGATTCCTCCGAAATTTGGCATCTGCATTCTTTGCGACAAGACGTCTCTTGGTATTACGTTTCAGCAAGATCCGCCTGTAGGTGGCGCCACTGGGTCTTGCTACAATCTTAGTGCATGTCCGTGGATGTTCGTGCAAATGCTTCATAAGCGATAACTCCTAAATGCTTTGTCGGATTCCTCCGAAATTTGGCATCTGCATTCTTTGCGACAAGACGTCTGTTGGTATTACGTTTCATTAAGATCCGCCTGTAGGTGGCGCCACTGGGTCTTGTTCCAATATTTGGTGCATGTCCGTGCAAATACTGCGTAGCGATAACTCCTAAATGCTTTGTCGGATTCCTCCGAAATTTGGCATCTGCATTCTTTGCGACAAGACGTCGCTGGTATTACGTTTCAGCAAGATCCGCCTGTAGGTGGCGCCACTGGGTCGTGTTCCAATCTTTAATGCATGTCCGTTCATGTTTGTTCAAATCTTTCGCGAGCGATAACTTTCGAACAATTTGTCGGATTTCTTCGAAATTTGGTAAATGCATTCCCTGCGACAAAACACCGTTGGTGATGCGTTTCAGCAAAATCCACCCAGAGGTGGCGCCACTAGAGTTCATTCCATTATTCCATGCTGCAAGTGATAACTTAGAAACACTGGGTCGAATTTCTTTGAAATATCCTACATATGTACCTTTCTGGGTAACATGAGAAACGTTGCGGCTCATCGGATTCTTCTCAAATTTGGCATGCATTTACCATGCCAGGAGCTGTTGCTTGGGATTGCCTTTCGCTCACTTGCACTCACAGGTGGCGCCACCTGGTGGCAACATCAGAAATTCGTTTCCGGGTAATAACTTGAGAACTGACCATCGGATTCTTCTCAAATTTTGTATGAATGTACCGTGACATAAGATGTCGCTCGATAATGCATTTCACTGACTTGCGCCTAGAGGTGGCGTCACCTGGTGTCAAAATCTAAATTTGGTTTCTGGGCAATAACTTGAGGACCCTCATCGGATTCTTCTCAAATTTGGTATGCAGATGTCCCCACGATACCATGTTCCTTGGGATTGTATTTTTCCCGCTTCTTCCTACAGGTGGCATCTCCTGGTGGAAAAATTTGTTTCCAGGCAATAATTTGTCAACTGCTCATCAGATTATTCTCAAATTTTGTATTCATATGTGACCCGCCCCAAATAACATGAACACCGGTGGGCATCTAGTACCGGCAATAACTTGAGGAGCCCTCTTCAGAGTCTCAAAGTTCATATGCCGATACCATGACATGAGATGTCATTTGGGATTGTGTTTTGCCTGCTTGCACCTACAGGTGGTGACTCCTTGTGGCAAAGTCTAAATTTGGTTTCTGGGCAATAGGTTGAGGATGCCTTCATATTCTTGTCAAATTTAGTTTGCAGATAATATGCCATGAGTTGTCTCTTGGGGTTGCATTTCGGTTACATAATTTTCATGCTACATGGTAAAGAAAATATATTACAGTAGCAATCAACATTCAGTCAGCCATTCGGAGTTGATCTCAAAACCTGGGAAGGTTGAAAGACCCCTCTGCTTCTTACGCCTGTGAAGTAGCTGTTGCCATCCTCATGAATATCTTCTGAAACCGACAGCGCTTATAAATATTGCTGCCATTTTGGCGGGGGACCTAGCATCCTCTGGCTGCTTGTTTTCCGTAGAATCACTGGTGATCTGATTACTAAATAAGCAATATAGTTGGTGGCCAGTATCATATATCAAAACGTTCCCCAAACCTTGCTGAATGAGAATATGACACCCCTTTGAATAAACAATGTAAATTGGAGAATATAATTACAGAAAAAAGCGTCTCGGCACTGCCAGCAGAAGTCAATAAAGAATAAACACTCACTCTTGAAAGATGGTCCTACATATTGTATGTAATCACTGCTACAACAAAGACTATGTCAGAAAAGAAAATTTCTTTGGAAAGTATATTTAAAGAATTTTTATCATTTACTTTGTCTACATAATTGTCTAAAGCATTGATAATTCGTTGCAGCCAATATGAAGACAGTTCAAAGCTGTGTGGAGTTATCCAAGACAGGTGTGTGTCACACATCTGTCGCCAACCTGTGTTGGTTTGAAAAGGTAATACATCTAAACCAGTTTGTGCTGTCAGTGAGGGAAATGCCCTGGATTCTTTCTATTTCAATCCCCTATTGCTTATTGTGGTCCATTCATTCGCAGCTTGTTCTGATTGCGCCTGGTTCTAAAAGAAGCTGCATAAGGAATTGTCAATTGACACATATGTGATTTGATCCACATGCCAGGTACACAAAATTTCTAGACTAAGACAATTACTAATAAAGTATTAAAAAAATATTTAAGAATACTTCCCAAAACAATTTTCATATCTAACTTAGTCTTTGTTGTAGCACACACTATACATAATTTTCTTAACTGCTTTTCAATATTGTGTTTTTAATAATTATTTATGTACTTCTGCTGGCAGTCCTAAGAACAATTCTTTTTGTAGATTTTTATCTATGTAGATACATCGATCTGCATGTCAAACATGTTATGGTGGTATTGTCCTACGCTCATACTATTCAGCTTGTATCACTGACGTCCCTTGGAGAGTAGGGACGTCAGTGATACAAGCTGTTTATCAGCGTAGGAACATTTGGATGTATGACATTACTATATTCATGCAGAATACACCAAATTGGAGACTTCTTCTCCTATCACACAACTTTCAAAACGTTGCCCCTACATCAGCCCTTTAATTCTCTGGTGTGTGCAAAACTTTTTCTGCTAAAGTTTTCTGCGTTTTTAACCTGTGAATGAAAAATTGTACTTCAGACTTTGCCATTTTCAAGTCGAATACTGTGGCTGCCTAGACAAATTAATTAGTTAATCAGATTTATTTGAGTCGAGGGAGTAAAGAAGTCCCTTGACCCCCCCCCCACAAAAATAAGTCTGTGTAATTTCGTGCAGAGCAGACTCCAGATAGGAAGAGAGTCAAATCATTAACGCCAGAGTGGATCTGTTTTTATCAGACTGACCACGACGGTGTATCTATACATGCCACCATGGGGTCTCAATGACACGATTTTATATATAGTGCTGTCATACCGAAGCTCCATGATGCAGATTGACCTGATATTTCAGCCAGTCACACTAACCAGTCCCTTGATCTATCATCTCAATGTTGAGTGCCAAGCTCACTGGGATCGATCCGAGGAGCTCCCGCTCGCGAGGTGGACGTTCGTCAGATCCGACATTCACTAGTCAGCCTTCGCCCATAAAAAAATCGTGGTTTGGAGCGTCGAAAGACCTATTAGGGTAGACAGCACCAATTTCAAACAGGTATAGAATGAAAACCACAAACATGCAAGAGAGAAGCGGTCAGCAGTTTCCAATGATGACAGAAAGATATCACGATTGACGTTCTTTTAATAAAATCCATATCAATGGCAAGTATTCTTTGATCCAAATGATTTTCCGGACTCTCTAACAACTAGACCATCGCAGTGTGGCTTCATATCCCAGAACACAGAAATAGACAAAATAGCGATGTTCTTCCATCTAATTCAGTAACAATGTTGATATGGTGGTGAGTCTGATTTTAATCAGATTGTGAAAACGACACTCTTGCTTTTCAATAATCGGATAATGACAGCTGTTTATTGCAAAGAACACAACAAATAACAGTTGAGAGGTTTTTAGATATTGCTTTTGTAACGTTTGTCTCCCTTAACGGGGCATCGGTTTATTCACACGGTTGCTCTCAGATACAGTTTGAGGCGAATACTTCTACATTAAGTTCCGTATTTGTCGTGTTGCTGTGGATCTTGACATGTGTTTCTCTCGTGTCCTCAACAACCGGAGTGAGAGTTCAAAGTTGCCTCGCCATGCACCAAAGCATCGTGACCACAGAACTTCAGGCTGAAAAAAATAAAACAAAATAAAATAAAATAAATGTGCACGGTCATCGAAAATGATTCATAAAATATATTCACTGTTTTATCATTGATTTGACATGAAATTTCTACAGTTTAGTTAATAAATACTATTACAAACATGAGCTTTAAGCTCACATATCGCCCGCTGGATTCGGCAATAGTCGGACATCACGAGAAAATATTAATTTACCCTCGAATAGAATACTTCCAGGCGAAAAAATTCTCCAGGAAGGAAGAAAAATGTCAAAATACTGATCAACTAAAACCTTAATGAGTGTTAATATCAAGACTCGAGTTAAACAGAAAAGTCCATGAAAAAGACCTACACCCCAGCAAAATTTTGTTAAATTAGTAAATGAATGTTTTTTTATTTCACAACAATAACTGAATGCGGATGTTTGATAAAACAGGGGAGTGAACTCTTCAGGACAAATCGTATCTAGGGAAGACAACTGTGCTTGAGTCGTGCCAAATAATACAGCCCAGTCAAGATAGATTAAGTTTTGGGGTGACCTTGACCGCAAAATCAATAGGATGAAAGCTATTCCCCAATTATATCTTCGTTCAAAACTTGGAGTGTATTGAATGAATAGTTTTCGAATTATCGTGTTAACGGGAAAACTTGACACACGCACGCACACCAAGACAAGCAGCGATTCTGTATTCCCGGACGGGGGTCCTGGCTGAGGATAATTATCCGTTCGTTCAACGACACCGGGGATAATGATGGCGCTGTTTAGACGATGGTCGCTTACCTGGAACCTCCTGATAGTGGCCTTACTGATACACTGTGTACAGCAAAGTCGTCAGTAGTCCCAAAAGCCAGCAAACCTGATCCCTTGACGAATTTTATCTTGACTTGGCTGACCGTTCCCACGTCATGGCTGGTGGCTATCACTTCATGATAGGTGGCGCCCTTCGCAAACTCCCCACTGTCTCTGGAGAGGGAAAGTTTACAGTTGTGTACAATATTATTTTTCACGTTGTGTAGCTGAATAGAACTGTCAATGTCATCGTCCTCAATCACGTTTACTTCACATATCCAAAGCAGTTCATACAAACTTCGGTAGCTATCTGTGGAAGCCGTACGGAGTTCGGTATGTCAAGATGGGGCTGAGAAACTTTCCCGCTGATAGAAACAGCTGATATATTCATTAAATTCAAATCAAATTTTAATCAACGGTATACTTCTACGGTATACTTCTAAGTGTCTAGGATAAGGGATCGTATCCGAAATTCAGTATTCAGCCGTCGTCCACAAAAACACTTACCGAGGACAATACCAATTTCAGGTATAAAATGAAAACCAAAAAGAAAGGAGAAGCGGTCAACAGTTTTCAATGTTAGCAACAAGATATCATGATGATCTATTCGTAAAATTCACGCTCTAAAAAATCATAAGAATGGAAATTCAAGCACTGGGTGAAAGATTTCACTTAATTTGAATGACTATCACCAGAAGTGGATGAAAACTAGAAGTATGCAAGGATCACTTAGCCTATGTAGACGGCAATGGCACCACCAGCCTGCCTATAACGCTTCATGTGACGTATGATGTGAAATCTGCGCAATGCAGAATCCAATTTTTCCACTGTGCGCCGATCGGCTTGCAGTCGTTATTAGTCGTTATTAGTCGGCAATTGTCGGCAGCTGAATTATCTAAATTTGGACTGAGGAATCATGGGAATTATCTGGAGCACGCAGTCTGGCCGTACGCTACGGTGACCCAGAAAACCGGTTGTGCTCACATCGGAGTCAACATTTTTTCCAATCTAGCCCCAGAACTCACTTTAGCTGCGAAAACTGACCTCTGGCCTAGTGGATTTCTGGGAGCAGATACGGAAACGTCGCACTTGTTTGTTTACTTTCTTATTTATTCTACTTTTTATATGTTTTGTACTCTGTCCCAAATGGGATGCTCAGTGCAATAAAGAATCTTATCTTATCATGCACACAATTAATTTTCGGCGGAACCAATCTCGCATTCGTCTATTTCCGTATTGACGGAAATTAGCCCAGTTGCTGAGTTCTGGTGATAGATTGCTATTATTCAACTAAACATAGAAATAGTTTTGTATAATTTGAATGAGTTATGTTCGTTTGGTTAAAATTAACTGAATTTCACAATAAAATGCACCGGATCTCTCGATTATCAAAGGCACTATTTCTTAGCCGGCTCACTGCGTGATCGTCATACGCTTCCCACCAGTGGGGATTTGTGCGTTCTATGTGAGAGGCTTGTTCCGCCAATACGGAAATAGCCGAACGTGAGATTGCATTTTTTCGTTAGATCCAAACTTCTGCCCAACGAAGGTCTACCTGTACTTTCGACTGCTGTTGTCTTTTTAACACATTAGTTCGATATCGTAAATGGGCAATAAATCGTTTATTGAATTACAATCGAGTTTGGACGTAGTTCATTTATTCTGGGGACCCAGGTCTACGGTACCTTATAAACTCTGGGAGATAACGCGGGAAGTTCATTTATTTGCTTCACCACTAACCTGATGGCCCCCTAACGGGTGGGCAGGATATTACCATATATGTCTTTTTTTTATTGTGCATCTAAAATCCCCAAATCCATAATCTATCATGTCCGTGCGAACTACAGACATTTGGTGATACGAATGGCTTTATGGTTACACAATATATCAACAAGAAGTTTGAATCAGGTCGAATTCAAAGGAATGTTTTGACCCACTCGTCATAAGCCTCAATTTTCCGCGGTAAGCGTGGGAGGTCATTATATGACTAACCAACACTGGCGACCAATGAACATTCGATTTTCTTACAACCGAAGTTCAAAATACTACAGAAATATCGCGTGATACGCAGGCGAGCCTTATAAGGACTATCAGGAATTTTACTAGCGAGTCACAAAGGTAATTGATTGGCTACCAGATTTAGAAGCACAAGCCCCATTATATGTAACGGCTTGACCCAGAGAGAAAACGAAAGGGGAAAGCTATTGCGCTCGTGACGATGAGTTCATTCACTTCGGCTTCCTCAATTCTGTTCTCTTGTTCAATTAAATAAATGTATCAACTTAGGTTACATTTCGCTGAATAAATATTATTGATGACGGGAGGTTTGCATCACGAGTGTGAGAAGAACGAATATCCTTAGAATGCCGCATCTGACAATTCAGCTGGGTGCTTATTTGCATATGAATAGACTTCCTGGATAAATTAGAGGGATATATTAATTAATTATTATTGCTACCAGTGCTGGTAACTTAACAGTAAACAATATTTTGTTCATTGGAAGTACAAATAAATCGCCATGACAAGTTAACATAGGCGAGCCGTAAATTTGATGATTTTCATTGATATGCAGGTCCAGGGTCACGGCCTCTCACAAAACTCCCATGATTCATTGCGCCATCTTCGTCGCTTCGACTCCGGACGCTGGAGTTGCATTCGCGGCTGTTTGAGTCGTGGCCTGACATTCCAAAATTGTCTCCCCTGGAAGTTGGCCAGTTCCCGCTAGGGGGCAATGTTTTCAACTGGATGCGCTAAAACGGGTAACATGCCGTCGATGACACTGAATACATCCTTGCATACTTCTAGTTTTCATCCACTTCTGCTATCACTCAAGTGAGTGAGTTCAACTTCAGTGGAATCAACTTCACTGAACTTGAGTTGTCAACCCAAACTTGAGTGGAATTTGGGTAACTTTCACTCCACCTTGACTGAATTTCACTTAACATAAGTGGGAGAAAACACGTAAAACACGGGACCCCTTGTCCCCAGTTAAGCGCCAGATATCTTGTACGCTAAGAATCATATTTTTATTTTCAGCGTGTGATATTTATCACAGCATTTGAGAAACAGAATGAAGGCGTTTAGAAGCCTTCTTTGACAAGTTTATGCAATAAGTATGTGGTGTTCATTGAAATCGTCACATTTTTCACAGGATTTAGCAAATGCTACTAGGTGAGATATGTATACACCATGTGCAGTTTCCTCTCGAATATTGCTATCCGGAAATTGAAAGTTAACTATGTCAATCTTGTAATGGTCTCTCCAGTCAGAGTGAGAATTATAGCTCTTTATATTTGATAAAGATACGGGTCCAAATATGATACCATCACGGCTGATAGTGATGCCGTCAATTCCAGTGAAGGAGGATATATTTCCTACACAGTGTCGCTTATTTAGGGATGAGAAGATCGTCTATATAACATTTTGTGAATGAAAATGACTTGGCTTTAAAATGATTATCTTTCGACACTTCGCATTAAGATGTATTTATGCGAGAAAAGATGTAGCTCCGCCAAAAGTGGTAGACAATTTGTACCAACTGGGATGATATAGGGCCTACATTCTGTTGATATACGGTGTTCACGCATTTTCTAACAAAGAAACATCCTAAGAAAGATATCCTTTTCGTGAAGTTGAACTGAAGAAAGCATTATGGCTTCTGGCATTGATATACAGGTGATCAGCTTTATTAAACCGATGCCAAGAACATCATGTTGTCTTGCTGGAATAACTGACATTGTTGAACGGTGACAGCTTGTTCCCACACAAGATGGTTGGTATTATCTAACACATTTCGTTACACAGATAGGGATTTAGGCAGCTCTTTTTTCACTGAAAAGAAGTTCTGGAATATTCCAACATTTTAACACCAGCGGAATATTCTACAACCCAGCAAGGAGTATTCCATATCATGCTAAAGAATATTATATATCATGATAAAGAATATTCCATATCATGCCAAAGAATATTCCATATCATGCCAAAGAATATTACATATCATGCTAAAGAATATTCCATATCATGCTAAAAAATATTACATATGCTAAAGAATATTCAATATCATGCTAAAGAATATTACATACGCTAAAGAATATTCAATATCATGCTAAAGAATATTACATATGCTAAAGAATATTACATATGCTAAAGAATATTTCATATCATGCTAAAGAATATTCCATATCATGCTAAAGAATATTCCTTATCATGCTAAAGAATATTACATATCATGCTAAAGAATATTCCATATCATGCTAAAGAATATTACATATGCTAAAGAATATTCAATATCATGCTAAAGAATATTACATATGCTAAAGAATATTACATATCATGCTAAAGAATATTCCATACCATGCTAAAGAATATTACATATGCTAAAGAATATTCAATATCATGCTAAAGAATATTACATATGCTAAAGAATATTACATATCATGCTAAAGAATATTCCATACCATCTATGGATGAATTCAAAGAATATTCCACCGGTACTATAGTCGAGGAATATTCCATAACACGTTAAGGATTGTTTTGTCAGGTGTACGTTCGGGATACAAACACTTGTCTATAGTTATATCCGAAGTCCATGCCTTACTTTAAGAAGGTCATCTCTGTAGAATGACCCTTACTTCCGACGAATGTAAAGATGACGTCACCATAGGTGGTCTCCATATGGGTGCTTGCCATTTTCAGCTCCACAAAATATTCATGGCCTGATGTCGTTGTTCAACGGAATAGCCAAAAGAAGAAAATGGTATTTGAATTTAAACATCTGTATTTGAAGACTATGTATCATTGATAACAAATTATCTTTTGTGTAAACAACGGCGTTTCTCGGAAGCTTTTCCCAGCGTTATTAAGCAATATCAATGTACTATTGCACAGTATCAAACACTATTGCGCACTATCAACCACAATTGCACACTATGAACCACTGCTGTTCAATACCAACCCACTATTGTTCAATATTAACCACTATTGTTCAATATCAATCATTGAACACGACGTTAAACCTTAATTCTCTATCTCTCTCAATATCCATCACTGTTGGTCAATATAAACTACTGTTGTTCAATAGTAACCAGTATTGTTCAATAGCAATTACTGTTGTTCAATATCAACCCCTGTTGTTCAATAGCCATCACTGTTTCTCAAGATCAACCACTATAGTTCAAGAGCAACCATTACTGCTCAATATCAGCCACTGTTGTTCAATAGCAACGACATTGCCCAATACCAACCACTGTTGTTTAGTAGTAACCACTGTTGCTCAATATCAACCAATATTGTTCAGTAGCAACCATTGCTGTTCAATGTCAACCATTATTGTTCAATAAGAATCAATGTTGTTCAATAGCAACGACTATAGCTGAGAATCAACCACTGTTGTTCAATATCAACCATTTTTGTTCAACAGCAACCACTGTTACTCATTCTATAACACTTGTGTCTATAACAACTTGCTAGCCGTGCAATTAATGAGTGTTTTAGCACTGTTGTATGAAATGTACATGTGTCAAGTGCAGGTGTTCTTTGAGAGATTCTATTTTACAAGGCGGAAGAGAAAGGGGTCGTCTGCTTCATACAATCAAATAAGCACACAAATAAATTACAAGATGGAATTTCTTTCTCAAGATTAACTGCCGTTTTCGTCGTGGAATTGATTAACAAATCAACACAAATAGACCAAAATCCAAGTATGTTCCACGGAGCCTGGCTTAGCTGACAGAATAACTCTCCAGTTGAGAGACCACATAAACTCGTCCACTGACATTGGCACGAAGCCAACCGAGACGGAAGCATCGTGCCAATATCAGTGGACGAATTTTTTCAACAAAGGGGACAAAGGTTGTCAAAGTTTAAAATATCTTTTCAAAACTTCATTATAAGCTTTGTTGATAATCAATTTGAGTAATGCAATAGAATATAAATAATGTTTTCATAGGCGTGCTCAATGGTTATTTTATGCACGGCAACCAGTATTGCTCAATATCAAACCTATGTTGTTCAACAGCCACCACTATTACTCAATATCAACCACTACTGTTCAATAGCAACCAGTATTGCTCAATATCAACAACTGTTGTCCAACAGCGACCACTATTGCTCAATATCAACCACTACTGTTCAATAGCAACCACTATTGCTCAATATCAACAACTGTTGTCCAACAGCGACCACTATTGCTCAATATCGACCACTTCTGTTCAATAACAACCACTATTGTCCAATATCAACAACTGTTGTCCAACAGCAACCACTATTGCTCAATATCAACATATGTTGTTCAATAGCAACCACTCTTGCTCAATATCAACCACTATTGTTCAATAGCAGCCACTATTGCTCAATATCTACCTCTACAGCTCAACCATTATTGTTCGAAAACGCGAATAGAAATTGTTATCTATACTAACTTTGCGCCAGTTTAGCTCCCCTCGTTATAAAATGTCAGTGAAAGATTTAATGTCAATGCAAGTGTATCGCTCTATGCACAATTAATATGATGTCAAATGAACCTGGATATGGTCTCGTACCCGCTGTACAGAGAAACTCCAAACAAATAGGAAATAACGGATCGATCGCTGTTGAAAGCAGAAAATTTTGTCGAATCCATCACATAACACGATCGGATTGATGTGCTGGTTCATCGTTGTCGCTTTCTACTCCCTTTCACTCCCCCCTACGGAGACCTACCTGATGGTTGAAGTTTGATCATAATTCTACTGAGTTGCAATGTTTAAAGTCATAACTGCGAGGTAGAATGGAATATTTTGAAAGAAAAATTACGAAAATCATACCGAATTCTTGTCTATAACAATATAGAATATTACTTGACCTGACTCATGGGCGTCGCCAGGACTTCTTGAAAGGAGATGCGTGTCCTAGGCTACCTCATTCGAGAGCCCAGGGATGGTAGTGTACAATGTAACGCTGTGGTTGAGTGACCTATTCTTTGTGGCGTGGTAATGTGTTATTATGCCATGCTCGTGCGTATTCATATTGGTGGAAAAATTAACAGTGCATTCTCGCTTGATGGCTTGTTTGATCTTACCGCAAAATGGAGACGCGTCTGTCGTAGTCAAATAGAAAGTTCCCTTGGGACCATGGTTACTGGCCTCGTAACCCATGACGGCACATCCATGGCCACACCCGATACATTTACCCGACTTGAAGTCCCCATAGCTGGCACACGGGCGACCGCGGAACTGGCATTGCGAACTGATGGATTCCAGGAAGAACGCATGTGAGCGGGAATGGCTACACGACAGCGTTTTGGCAGCTCCTAAAACGGTCAATGGCTGGAAATTAATGGATGACTCCAGAAAATCTGGACTCCAGTTGGTTCAACCATTTTCGCCCGAAAGTCAATCTGCTTTAAAAATTGAGATCCATTCAGTTAAAATTAGAGATTCTGTTCTGTAGCGAGTAACAAATTTTTGTATACCAAAGTATACGAGTTTATTAAATAATTTTCCTCAAACTTTTGACCAACAGTATCGAAGATTTAGACTAAGTTATAAGACATTTA
>JAVTVY010020571.1:0-71062 GCA_036873755.1 Hanleya hanleyi
AGATTAACAGCTTGTTATTCAAACCTCATCCTCTACTCTTAGTGAAGAGGGCACAGAACTTCTCCCATGGATTATAAATACCGTCCAAATGTAGGCCAGATTGCTTTATTTATCCGGATAAAAACATGTAGTTCTCGATTCTATACTGTCTGCGGTACTTCCACCAGTTCGAACTTGTTACAGACGTTCGCCCAACCTGAAAGACCCTTTGCTTTGCGCAAGACTTCAATTATGAGGCATGTACAAACCATGAACAGCCACTGTATTGTTTGTTTAAATGGCGCGGTACGCCCGGTCAGTGCTTGAGTTGGCCGCCATTTCCATGTCAAACGTTGAGATTTTTCTAACAAAGACGTTTCTCACTGCTCTGAACAACAATTCTTTTATCCGGTAGTCCAACTAGGCTTCTGTGCATTGGAGTGATATGCAAGAGGTGGGAAAAATTGACGACGTCTGGCGACTAAAAAGTAACAATATGACACTACCTGAAAGCTTTCCTCGGAACCTTACATTCAGATCCGAAAATACGGTGGATTGTCGGACGTAGCCTTAGTATCTCAGCCGCGCTTGTATTGCAGATGTTCATGTGGAGACTATGAAGTATCCACACGGCCCTTAGCACCGGATTAGGCGGAATGATATACGCTAGCTCGGGAGCTGTGATGAGCGATCAGCTGAAACAAATAAATCATATGACGTTAAATGGATCGAGGACGTCTGATGGAGTAAACGCCTCAACATGGGGTAAACCTGATAAATGTAAGTTTACCCAGAAAACCTAACCTGTAATACCCGACATCGTACGGTTTAAATTTTCCACCAAAACAATAAACCTACATATATTTGTCGAATGACATGTACGGAGGGTGACTAACAATCCCCCAGCAGAATCCTATCATATACAGGTAATAAATACTTGTGGACTTGTAGTCTTGCCTTCTTTGACCACTGGTCTTTTTAACAGTTCTTTTAGCTTGTTTACTTCATTTTTCACATCTGCCACTGCGATGTGGCTGGATCGATACATGTCGAGTACATGATTAGCTGAAAATAATGCCCACAGTAAAGCATATGAAGAAATGAAAGTCTACATCCCAGAAATGTGCCGGACATCATTGGTGGACAGCAGGTCATCCGTCAGTAGGCAGAGTCATTTGTTGTTCATTTATATCAGGAAAGCCCCCAATTGTTGTCAATGAGGAATAATCCACCCAACTGTAGGCAGAATCAAGCTGTAGTTTTGGAAGTTCCCAACAACGTGTTTGTTGTAATACATAATATCTCTATACACTTATAGGGCTCAGCCTGTGCTGTCTAATATGGGGAGATACTGACGGGGGGACACCCTCCGCCCCCAGCGACGCTCATGTCTAACACTGAATTACAAGCGTCTTGTCCGTCATTCATAATTCAGCCGTCGTCCATTAGAGAATATCCGCGACCATAATCCAAAGACCTATTCCATATTCCGTATAACAGTATTAGCACCAAATTCAAAAAGACAATCATAGTATACATAAACATAGGCTTGTTTCCTGCAAGAGAGAAGCGGTCAACAGTTTTCAATGATGCCGGCAAGACATCATGATGTTCCAAAAATATCAAATCCGTATCGCTGATCAGTATTCTTAATCCATAATATTCGTTGTAAAGTCGTCATCTAAAGAATGATGTATCTCAGTCACGCTTTGATTGTGACTGTTCATATGAGTACCATGAGGATCTTGAAGTACATGGGTTCATACGGCCCCTAGCCCCGGGTTAAGCGGAATTAGACACAAGTTACGAAACGTAACGCCATAGATCTTACACGCTACGCTCGTATTTTGCTATCAGCATGCGATATGTATCGCCAAATTTGAGAAACTTTGAGTGGAGGCGCTTGGTGGTGTAGCCCTGTTTTGTAAGTTTCTACAACAATGTTTTGTGACGTTGATTAACATCGTTGCTATTGCTACTAGGCGTGATATGTATACGCCATAGGCAATTACAAGCGTCTAGTCCGTCATTCATAATCCAGCCGTCGTCCATTAGAGAATATCCGCGTCCATAATCCAAAGACCTATTCCATATTCCATATAACAGTATTAGCTGTTTAGCTTTTATATGACGCTAAACAGTCTTGGTTAAAGTCAGGACAAACAGTTTATATATGACTGTATATTTATGTCATAGCATATGACTGTATATATGTCATAGCTTTTATATGACGCTAAACATTCTTGGTTAAAGTCAGGACAAACAGTTTCCTTCTGATTTAAGGAATCTGTGAAACATTGCTGGATGTTGGGTACCTCAGAATAACTTTTGTGATCTAAAGGGCTAGGCCAGTAAATGTAATCATACTGCGGACGGTCAATTTAGTCAAGACTGAATTTCAACGCAAACTTCCACAGGTCAAGTTTCAGACATAATTCGACGTTAATCTTTTGGAGAACATCTGGGGTCTTGTTTTTCGCTTTTGAAATAAATTTTTAAAAAAATCGAAAAATAGGCCGAATGGAAAATGCCTTGTGGGAAATCTACATTTTTACATTCTGGTGTTCGACCCAAGAATATAGTATGGCCAGTTTCACTTCCCTAGTCTAAGTGATACCGAAAATATTAAGTGGCGGAGGCGGAATCAGCATCCCACCCACCCACCCCCCTCCCCCAATCCAGGCTCACTGTCCCTGGCCAAATAAGGTTAAATGAACGACGCTGGATATCGGAGACGTCGGCGAAGTTTTTTGCCGTGTAAGTTGGTGAGATATGTAAGACTGGAACATCGGAACGATGTCGATCTTTCCGTTCGACGACTCCCAGTTTTGTAAGTTAGAAACTGGAAAAAATTGAAGCGACGATGAGCTTTCCATGTTCAATGCTTTCTATCTACAAAGGTCTACGGACAAATATCACTTGCTCAAATATTTGACGGTAAGCTCAAGTGAAATATCCCACAGACGGCGCCCAACTCCGCTAAAGATTACAGCTTTTCACTGGGCTATGGAATCGTAAGGTTCAGACCGTATGGACCTCGCGGACATGACGGGGACCTAGAGTTTCCATTCTTGGTTAAAGTCAGGACAAACAGCTTTCTTGATAATGCCTGAGCTTTTCCTTATTGCCAAAGCATTCACTTGATACATGAGACTGATTGTTATACTGAATTGATGAGACAACTTGCATCAAAATTAAATAATTCTGATTAAAGGAATCTGTGAAACATTGCTGGATGTTGGGTACCTCAGAATAACTTTTGTGATCTAAAGGGCTAGGCCAGTAAATGTAATCATACTGCGGACGGTCAATGACACCCGAAACTATATATATATATATATATTTAATTATAATAAAACGCGATAAAATGGAAATTATATACAATGAGTTCATGAAATACAGTATGAACTACAATGAGGAGATTTTGGTAACACTATACATAAACGCCAGTCTACCTTACTTCTGCAGACATAGTTACCGTCACCGTAAACAATTTCACATGTTATATTACAAACTGTCCACTGAGACTGTACTAAGATTCACCGATTGCAGCAACATTCACTTCTTCGCAGACAAACTTCCAGGAATGGGCCATGGATAGAACTGTACATCTTCCGAAACTTCCGTTGCCACTGTCCAGTCGATAGCATGCCCGTCACTGAAACTCAACCACACGGAGTCTCTGATGACTTTGGGTTTATTTGTCCGTGTCCATTGTTTGAAGTTGTACTGAGACCATTTCAACTCAAACCAATTTCCCTGTTTCCTTGCCAGCTTGGCGCATTGGAGTATCTCGTGTTTACAACGTTTCTTGTTTTTCGTGAGAGCGTACAAGTACGAGACAAGGTGGAGAAAGCGTGCTCGCAGACTAGGGACGAACTTCAGGGCGGCTTTCATCCACGTTAATTCCTATCCAGAAGAAATAAAAAACAAACTCATCTTAGATGACAAATGAACTGTTGCAGGAAAGTACTGCTCCGCTGGCTGCAGCAGAACAAATTCCAAAGTGGAGAGTTACATGCTTACAAATGACTATGATTGTGTAAGTTGCTGATGAAAAGAAAAAGTCAAAGGCCTTTACATATATACCAATCGTGTTAATCGGAAAGCTTATATTGCAATTATGGATCTCAGAGTCAGGACCGTGAATATTCGAAGAATAAAATTGTGATCAGATAACCTTTGTGACAGCTTTGTAGATCTTCTCGTCTAAAGCCACCATATTCCCCCGTCTTGCTTCACACAACGTCAAGAGAAGGCATTCGATGTGTCTTGCTTGTGACTGCACCGAAAAGAAGCTGTCCAACTCTCTTCGCTGCGTGTCGATCGCGATCTGGAACCAGCGATCAGCTTCCACGAAACTTCTCTTCCTACAATACCTGGAAGTAAACCAGAGTTTTTGTTTGCAGTAAAGTTTTGTTTGGTCTGTACATACCGAAATTAGAGCAATTTCGAATAAATATATATTTTCGAGATATAGTTTCCTTCACGACGCTGTACACGTACCGGCGTAGAATTTAAGCTCATCTGCCCTCGCCTCCTCCCCCACTCTAGCCCCGCCCCCCAATTTGCTGTCCCCTTTCCCAGTTACAGTTCGGGGAAAGCTGCGCCTAGGAGACGGCTAGGGTAATGTGTTCCCCTTATCTGGGGTGAAACATATAGGGTTATGGTTAGGTGGAGAGGCACAGATGAGTATCTTATTCTGGGCATTTGAGGAGTTTACGAATAAGAGTAAGAGTAGACAGGTTTAGACTGTTAGCCTACTGAGGCTCACCAAACCGCCAGTCGCATGAAGATATAGTTGGATAATCGGAGATCTTCTTCAACGCTTCCAAGCCCATTTGGCTCTTTCAACAACCAACAGGCAAACATCATACACACGTGGTAGCTCTCAACGGGGTACCCTGAAAACAAAATGCAAACAATACAGGTGAGCTTGGTATTATGGCCGATCTCGATCAAGGCCATCTTATTTCCTTGCACACAATTCCACTGGTTTGAAGAGATAACTACTGATTCATCCTCATAGTATGATTTTCTCCGAATAAAACGTAATACAAAGAAATGTAACTGAATTATTCATTTCAAATTCTGTAGGAAGATTTGTGATTTAAGCCATAGGAATTCGAGGGAAATGCCTGAACCACCTTCCACTCATCGCACCAATTCTTTTCTAAAATTCTGTCATCCATTACAAGCGTCTGGTCCGTTATTCATAGTTCAGCCGTCGCCTATTAAGGAATATCCGCGTCCATAATTCAAAGAATATTTCCATATTCCATATAACAGCATTAGCACCAAATTCAAAAAGACAATCATAGTTTACATAAACATAGGCTAATTTCCTGCAAGAGAGAAGCGGTCAACAGTTTCCGATGATGCCTGCAAAACATCATGATTTACCAAAAATATCAAATCAATATCGCTGATCAGTATTCTTAATCCATATGATATTCGTTGTAAAGTCGTCATCTAGAGAATGATGTATCTGTCACGCTTTGATTATGACTGTTCATATGAGCACCATGAGGATCATGGGTTCATACGGCACCCAGTCACGGGTTAAGTGGAATTAGGCACAAGTTACGAAACGTAACGCCATAGATCTTGCACAATACGCTCGTATTTTACTATCAGCATGCGATATGTACCGCCAAATTTGAAAATAATTGAGTGGAGGCGCTTGGTGGTATAGCCCTGTTTTATCAGTTTCTGCAATAATGTTTTGCGACGTTGATTTAAACCGTTACATTTAACACCGGATCTAGAAAATGCTACTAGGCGAGTTATGTATACGCCATATGCAGGACCCACCTGGAATATTGCTGTCCAGAAAGAGATAGTATACGATGTTGAAATTGTAATCATCTCTTTTGCCATAAAGTTGACGAAAGAGAAGGTACGCTTCATTTGTTGTAGAGATAGTCTAAATATGATGTGCCGTTAGGGCTATCTGTAGTTTCCTTCATATCCAGTGAAGGTGGATATATATCCATTTATATAGCTATTATCCTCAGCGAGAGGATCATCTATATAGCGTTTGGTGAATGAGAAGGAACGGGCTTTGAATTGGTATATTTTTGATATATTGTGTTGCCAAATTTCACATACATATCTTCTTTATAATGATGTTAATGAAACGGGGGGAAACACGTCACTCTCTACCAATTCAATACAATTACATATATTCACCATTACCCAATGACACTGTTGAGATGCCGGAAGTATACCACTTTTTCGCAATAAAACCTTCTCAAACCCATAGGAATGTTTGTCTCTGGAACAAGTAATCTTTGAATAATATACCAACAGTCAATTCAGATTAAAGATTTTAATAGTTTTTCTAGTTGGCAGGCGCTAACACAAACAGCTTAAATGAACAAGCGAAGCACACGAAAGGTTCCTCCGGAGTACCAGATATCTCTCGCAAAGTTTCAGTTCACATTATTACCTATTTGTTAGAAGAAGCCTGATAAACCCATGAAAAACGGCAAAATTACGAAGCCGACCAAGTAGTTTTAAGCAGTTATATTTGATCCCAGAGGAGACGGGATTTATCTTGTATTTTTCGACAGTATCGGTACATGCGTCATTATTGGACAAAAGCGACAGCTCTACTACACACAAGAGATATCATGCATGGAATGTTTCTTTGTTTATAGAGTTGCTTGAATTTCTCATTAAAAATATGTGAAATTTGGCAACACAATATATCAACAGCATATAGGTATTCCAATGGGTACTAATTGTGCACCCCATTGGCTGACCTATATCTGTTCTCTTATGAATATGACTATATGCAGGCGCTTTCAAAAACTGATCCATTCAAAGCCCGTTCCTTCTCATTCACCACACGCTATATAGACGATCTTTTCGCTGTGGATAATCGCTATATAAGTGACGCAGCGAAGGATATATATTCAGTCACCTTCATTGGATTTGAAGGAAACTACAGACAGCCCTACCGGCACATCATATTTAGACCTATATCTCTATAAAAATGAAGCGGGCCTTCTCTCTCGTAAACTTTATGACAAAAGAGATGATTACAATTTCAACATCGTAAACTATCCCTTTCTGGACAGTAATATTCCAGTGGGACCTGCATATGGCGAAAACATATCTCGCCTCGTAGCATTTGCTAGATCCTGTGTTAACTGTGACGATTTTAATCAACGTCACAAAACATTGTTGCAGAAACTTATAAAACTGGGCTGTACCACCAAGCGCCTCCACTCAAAGTTTCTCAAATTTGGCGATACATATCGCATGCTGATAGCAAAATACGAGCGTAGCGTGCAAGATCTATGGCGTTACGTTTCGTAACTTGTGTCTAATTCCGCTTAACCCGGGGCTAGAGGCCGTATGAACCCATGTACTTCAAGATCCTCATGATGCTCATATGAACAGTCGCAATCAAAGCGCGACTGAGATACATCATTCTCTAGATGACGACTTTGCAAAAAATATCATATGGATTAAGAATACTGATCAGCGATACGGATTTGATATTTTTGGAACATCATGATGTCTTGCCGGCATCATTGAAAACTGTTGACCGCTTCTCTCTTGCAGGAAACTAGCGTATGTTTATGTATACTATGATTGTCTTTTTGAATTTGGTGCTAATGCTGTTATATGGAATATGGAATAGGTCTTTGGATTATAGACGCGGATATTCTTTATGGACGAAGACTGAATTATGAATGACAGACCAGACGCTTGTAGTTGTAATTAGTAAACAGTTATATACAGGTTATCATGATCTGGAGATATGATAGTTCGAGTCAGCTGAAGTGTATGGAAGAGGCAACGGCGGGGAAACAACCAACAAAAATGCCGATTTTGCCAACATTTTATATGGAAATTCATAGCGATCGGTATGCTCCTCTATCACTCCACCCCCATTTCCTGCTCCGCTGCAAATATTATCAGATATATGGAATCACCTGTGTCCAAGAGTACATCCAAACAATAGCAGTAGAACCAGGCCTTCGCCTTTTTGTCATCAAGGTGTGTAGCGGCTGTCCTAAGATTGTACAGCGACTCCAAACAGGAAGTTATCCTGAAACAGTTGAAATTAAGCATTGCAGCAGAACGACTATCGGCTGCAGCTCTTTCTTATCGTGTATCTTGGCGTATGTGCGAAGTAAGATAGTGGCACATGCACACACACGTTGCCCACAATCTTCTCCAGAAAGGCATTTCCAAAGAGACGGAACATATTCCGTCATTTCCCAGATCCGGTAGAAGTTCCGAAATATCCTTCGAGGAAGAAAGCATGACGACCACAGTGGAGAAGACGTGCATCATTCCGGTAAAAAAACAATCAAAAGGTTCATCATACTGAAGTGATACCGAGGCAGGTAACTTATTTTACGTCTGCGATTCTGCAAACTTTGGCGATAAATGAAGGGAAACCGTAAATGAAAGAATAGAAGAAATATCTTCAGGTTATATCAATGCATATGTAAAAATGTATTTTTCTTGCAATGCGGTATAATAGGCAAACTAGAACTTACTTGAGGGACATAAGTTGCGTTTGAACTAGAGTCGGCAAATATTTCCACTGCGCCTCCAGAGTCCCAAGCTTTTTGCATATCTTCGCCGAGAACATACCTGGATGTGACGGCAAAGGAAAAATAACAAAAATCAAACTGCAAAATCTAATCTAGTTTACAGGTGACCATAGTAACATAGATGGCACACAAAGAATCATATGTAACTAACAATATAACCAACTGGTTATGCCCATAGTAACATGGGCGGGGTACAAAGAATCATTATATAACAAACTGTATGAAAAGAATCATTATGTACTAATAATATAAGCAACTGGTTATTCCCCTAGTAACATACATCGTACTAGAGCGGGCTCGTCCGGTGTACTCCGTGTTCCCTTTGCAAGAACAGAGCTTTTCAAGCGTTCATTTAGTGTTCCGGTGCCACTACTTTTAACTCCCTTGCGGACACCATCAGACAGTCACCCAGTCTCAATAGTTTTAAGAAAGCCTGTTTTAAGTTCTTCATTGAAAGTTTTAACAAATCTACTTAACTTTTTATGTTCAACCAGACATTTTGTTTGGCAACTGTTATACTGAAATATTTTAGTCTATCTTAAAAGTTTAACAAATCTATTTAATTTTTTAGTTTGACCTGTCAGTTTTTAGTAATTCTTATACTAAATTATTTTAGTATCCACTTGATTTGATCTCTATTTGCATTATTATTATTATTATTATTGTTAGTATTATTATTATTATTATTCTTAATATGTATTGTTGTTTTAATTATCTTTGTTTATTGTTATAATATTCGACTTTCATGTAAACAAGCCATGGTTTATGAAATTATCGAGTTTAAATAAAGATTCATTCATTCATTCATCCATATATGTCATGCAAAGAATCATTATGTGACTAACAGTTTAACCAACTGGCTATGCAGTAACATGGACAGTAACATAACCAATGTCGCTATTGTTTGCCTGCCTTTATTACTGAATTACATGTTGCTAGACCATGTAGACCAAACCGAGTTTTATTTTAGAGAAACAATATCGGGCTCGAAGAAAGGTGATCTTATATCAATGAAGCGATGTTAAATACTTCCGACAAGATTTAGGATATATATTATGAAGTTTTTCAGAAAAAAATACAAACCGAGAGCTAAAACACGGAAGACCAGACAATCACCTTTGTTTTATGAGGATTGTGTGGAGGACAAACATCAATTTAGTTCAAGTTGAAAGGCATTTAAGAGAAACAAATCTAAGATTAATTTAGATAGATTACTTAAATAGGTCTTAAATTCAAACAGGCATAAAATGGGGCTAAAAGGAAGGCAAAAATACTTTTTTTCGCGAGAAAGATGTAAATAAAGCTCCAAAGAAATTATGGGAAAAGGGTAAAGATAGTGTCACGGCACTGTAGCTCATCTGACTGTAACTGGAGAAAGTAGCTGTGAGAACTGTTTACTAAAAAACTGCAACAGATGAGTTTCTAACTTGTGTTGTCCCCCTTGAACATTAAATGACCAATGCAGTAATTTCCTGAGATTTCCTGATAAAGTTTCATGGGAAATTCAAGATGCGGCCATATTGGATTTTCAAAATGGACCAAAAAAGGTATCTTGCACAACTGGACCACAAGCGGAACCTGTGTGTCAACTTTGAGAAAGATCAATGCAGTAGTTCTTGAGAAATCGCGATAAAGTTTCATGGGAAAATCCAAGATGGCCACCTGGTGGCCATATTGGATTTTCGAATCAAATAACAAAAGGTATCTTGCACAACTAGACCCCAGGGGGAACCTGTGTACCAAATTTGAGAAAGATCCATGCAGTAGTTCCTGAGAAATGGCAATAACAATGTTTCATGGGGAAATCCAAGATGACTGGTGGCTATATTGGATTTTTGAATCAGACCACAATCTTGCACAACTACACCCCAAGGGGAACCTGGGTACCAAATTTGAGAAAGATCCATGCAGTAGTTCCTGAGAAATCGTGATAGCAATGTTTCATCTGGAAATCCAAGATGGCCGCCTGGTGCCCATATTGGATCTTTGAATCAGATCACAAAAGGTATCTTGCACAAGTAGATCCCAAGGGGAACCTGTGTATCAAAGCTGAGAAAGATCCCTGCAGTAGTTCCTGAGAAATCGCGATAAAGTTTCATGAGAAAATCCAAGATGGCCGCCTGGTGGCCATATTGGATGTTCGAATCAGAGCAGAAAAGGTATCTTGCACAACTAGACCCCAAGGGGAACCTGTGTACCAAATTTGAGAAAGATCCATGCAGAAGTTCCTGAGAAATCGCGATAACAAGGTTTCATGGGGAAATCCAAGATGGCTGCCTGGTGGCCATATTGGATTTTCGAATCGGACCAAAAAAGGTTTCTTGCACAACTAGACCCCAAGGGGAACCTGTGTACCAAATTTGAGAAAGATCTATGCAGTAGTTCCTGAGAAATCGCGATAACAATGTTTCATCGGGAAATCCAAGATGGCCGCCTGGTGGCCATATTGGATTTTTGAATCGGACCACAAAAGGTATCTTGCACAACTAGACCCCAAGGGGAACCTGTGTACCAAATTTGAGAAAGATCCCTGCAGTAGTTCCTGAGAAATCACGGTAACAAAGTTTGATGGGGAAATCCAAGATGGCCGCCTGGTGGCCATATTGGATATTCAAATTGGACTAAAGTACACATGTTGTACAACTAGACCCAAAGGGGAACCGGTGTACCAAATTTGAGAAAGATCCATGAAGTAGTTACCGAAAAATAATGATGACAAGATTTCACTGGCAAATTCAAGATGGCCGCCATGGCAGCCATATTTAAAATCATATCGACACCGCATGAACAAATTCTGGTGTACTCATTGGGGGAACATGCATGCCAAGTTTCAGCTTAATCGGCCAAGCGGTTTCAGAGAAGAAGATGTTTACGCACGACGCACGACACACGACGGACGACGGACAATCAGGCCATGACATAAGCCCATCGGGCCTTCGGCCCAGATGAGCTAAAAAGGTAGGAAAGCAAAGCAAGTCCCACTAGAACTGCTGACGACCGATTCACTCTCATAGTAATTAAGCAAGAAAAAACAGGATATAATCAAGCCCTGGGTAACTATAGTGGTATTTTAGACTCTGTTCACGGAAAAGCAAGTATCATACTTATAGTCCCTCACGACTCCAATGCCTATGAACAGTATACACAAGATAGAAATAAATTAAATAAAATGATCAGACTATCTAAAAAGAATTAATGTGACTGTTCATTTGAACACTATGGAGATGTGAAACACAGGATATTCAAACAGCCCCTGAATTTCTGGATACCGACGAAATAATTTCTAAAAATCAGCATGGATTCCAGGGTAATAATTCTACAGCTGTTGCAGCATGTTCTCTATGATTTCCTTACCAATACCAAAAAATCGAAAGACTACAGCATTGTTACATCTCTTGATCTATCCAAACTTTTCGACACTGTAAATCATGATAGTTAACATTGTAAATTAGAACACAATACGGTTTCCTATGTCTTGCATGGCTTCGCAGTTTTATCTGGCAGAAAGCAATCTATATCTTATAATAATGATACATGTATCTCTTTTATGCCTTTGCCTATTTGATGTGGCGTACCCAAGGTTCCATTCTTCAAACAGTTCTCTTTCTTATCTGTATTAATGATATAAGTAGTGTAAGTGATATAATCAAATTATACTGTTGCTGATGACACTAGTACAGTGTACTCCTCGAATGATCTCACCCGGACAATTAATATTATGTCTCCAAAAAATATATTTGGTCCTGTTCTATTCGACTATCGAGGGATGCATAGAAAACCAATACATGTTAATTATGCCAAACACCAATAAAACTAATCAATTTCAAATTCTTTAGAATAACTTCCAACAAACAAATAAATTTGACAGATCACATTACATGTAATTACAAATATAAAAGTGAATATCTAGAAAAATAGGAATAATTAATTATATTAAAATATCTATCAAGAAAAACGCTCTTTATTCTATAGAATCGATGTATCATCAATATATCCATACTTATCTACATTAACATTCTCCGGGGAAATGTGTATGCCAGTCAATTAAATCCCCTGCTTTTACTCCAGAAGAGGGCCTTGTGGATAATTACTCTATCTAGTAAAATCGAACACAGACTTTTCAACTGAACCTATACTCATATCTTCTGCTAATCCAGAAATTCTTTCGCGGCCCCAGTTTACTGCCTAGTAATTTCCGATATTACTTCAAAAACAAGTCGGCGATTCACCACTATCATACTCGTGCACATTATCTCAATCATGACAGGCCCATTTACTTATACAAATTATAGTTTATACTACTACAGTATTGGTCTTCGAGAGTAGAATAAATTGTCCCCTTGCTCAAGGAAATTCAATATACACCTCTATTGAAATATAAACTCAAATTAGACCTCATCGAAAACTGACCAATTTCACAGCAGCGCATGAATTGGAGCGATATGCAAGAGGTGGGAAAAACTGACGACTAAAAAGCAACCATACGACTTTAGAGGAAAGCTTCCCTGGCATTCAGACCCGAGAATACGGTGGATTCTCGGACGTAGCCTTAGTATCTCAGCCGCGCTTTTATTGCAGATATTCATGTGGAGACAATGACGTATCCACACGGCCCCTAGCACCGGTTAAGCGGAATTAGATACGCTAGCTCGGGAGCTCTGATGACAGATCAGCTCAAATAATTAACTCAGCTGATGTTAATAGATGAGCATTGTAGACGTCTGATGGAATAAATGCCTCAACATGGGGTAAACCTGGTAAATGCAAGAATACTCAGAAAATATAACCTACATGTATAATGCCCAACGTCATACGGCTTAAATTTCCCACCAAAATACTCTCACATATACACTCCTATAAACCGTACGTGCGACGTCGTATACCATATTGCAAAATCGTTCTCTTTAGGGATAGAAAAAGCCCCGTGAGGCTTATTCCCGCCTATATTTCTATGTATACTAAAACAAAAGAATGTTTACTGGTAAATACAAAAAAGACAGAAGAAACCCCTATAATATATATATATTGATTCAACGAAAATAGAATTGAAAGAATTCGTTAATTATTTCAGAGATATATGAGAGAGAGTGCGACGAAACTATAGTTTTGAGAATTAAATAAATATCGATGAATTCGACAGGGAAATAAGTGAAAGTGAATTTTTACCAGCTATCAAGCAGCTTAAACGCGATAAGGCACTAGAAACTGATGGTATTGGTTGTGAAGAGGTTATAGTACCATATACATTATATATAATTGTACCTATTTCAAAGAATGGTTAGCTATCTAATGTCAAAAACAAAAGGGGAATCACATTAATCTACGGTTCCGCAAAAATATTAAATTACTATACCGAGGTTCTGCAAAAATATTAAATTACTATACCGAGAATGCTGATCTCCTATGTGACAGCATATATCAATGCACTGCTCTCTATGTATTTATCACGCAAATGTCCACAAACACGTTGTTCGACAAATTAATTTCACGTATGTTATATAGCAGCGAAATATGGGGAGCTGGTGATGTCTCTGATATCGAACTTATTCACATGAAATTCTGTAATGTAGTCTAGAACTTGGTAGATATCCCTATTCTGTTTTATGTATATAATACGGGGTTTAAAACATTGATTCAAAATATTGTGTGACAAATCTACTCTACCGTACAATGCTAGCTAGAGGTAAATGTAAAACGTATTTGACTGCTAAATTGAACAATATGCTCGAGCGACTATAGGCTTGAATGATTTATGGATGTTGTAACCGTAAATCTGTGGAGAATGAATATACAATTCGTAAGTGTAAGCCCATTCTATAGAGACTTGAGAGCAGCCCATCTACTATCGTTTTCAAACAGCATGGCCCACAGTTTGAAAACATTGTTATAAATATTATGTCACCTATTAACGAAAAGAAGCAAATAAATTTTGCAAAGTTAGTTTATTTTGCCATGAGTAAGAGGAATCAATAGATCAGTTATACCATTATTTATTCACAGAAAATTAATCTCTAACTATGAGTGCTTATTCAATTATGTCAGTGATTTTTATTTTGCTCTTGATTTGATATATGCTGTAACCCCGGAGAACTATCAAGCCATTGCGTACTACTTACGAGTTGCTAAAAGCTGTATATGCTTATGGTCTATAAAGTAAAGTATAAAATGTACATAATGGTCAAGTATGGACCGAAGGCATTGAAGCTGACAAAAGTAACCCCTCTGTTCAAAAATGATGAAAGTAATATATTTGAAAATTAATAACCTATATCAGTACTGGCTTGTCTGAGCAAGATAATTGAAAAGCTTGCAGTTAACAGAATGATCGCCTTCTTAGATATACGTACAATATAATATGCGCTAACCAGTACGCCTTCCGAGCTAATCACTCCAGAGAGGCCAAGAAATATTCTATCACAACCCTCCTGGATTTATCAAAAACCTTTGACACGGTCAACCACGCCATCCTTCTATACATGTTGATTATAGGTTAAGACGAACGTCTAAAAGGTTCCATAGTTACGTATCGTCTTAAATCCAGTGTACACAATATACAATATCATCGTTGCAACAGGTATCCTGTGAAGTACCGCAGGGATCTATTTTAGGTCCAATTCTTTTCCTTATTTATATCAATGACATTATTGCTGCAAGCCGTGTTATGGAAATTCTACTCTTCGCTGATGACACATCTGCGACGCTGTCCAAAGACGACCGTAAGATGTTGATAGAAACTATGTCGAAAGAGCTCATCAATTTGTATAACTATAGTTCGCATGTAAAAAAAAAACAACTTTCGTTTACATGTATGTACATAAAACCCTCTAAACCGTGCAAATTTCGCAACCAGCCCAAATTATCCATCTCTGGTATAGACATAGAACAGGCAGTCCAGTTTAAATCCTTATATACAAATTTATCTTTCAGGCTTATGCTTATTTAGCACCAGAATTAAAGGCCGGAATATATGGAACAAGTTACTCTCTCCGTTGAAATCCTGTACTTGTGTCTCACTATTTAAATCTCGTATTAAAACCCACATTCTGAAAAATCACGCCATTTTTTTTTTATTATGCGGTTTCTATATGCCCGACTTAGAAAATTCGTGGAATTTGAAACTAGATTTTGTTATATTTATTTTTGATTCTTAGTTTGTTTATATAAAAGGAAAGTTAGATATTTAAATTTTCACCAGTATTACGTCAAACACATATCTCACTTATTTTAAGTCCCCTGGGGTTTTAATCCAGTACGTCTTATATTATTATTATATGTATATTGGAATGCTTGGGTGAAATAAAAATGAAATGAAATGAAAATTAAATGGACTAATTTTTCTCTCAAACATTGTTTCAATATATAAAAATTATGGGGGAGGGGGCTATAATCCATACCAAGTTATCATTTCTATATAATTGTCAAACGATGTTTCAACCTATTAATTAAGAAATTCACAGAAAAGTAATCAAAACAATGGAGTCATACCGGACAACAGAGCTTCGTTGATATCCCCGAAAGTGAATGAATATATGGAACTTTCTCCATAGATAGCAGCCAGTAGTTGTAAGTCATGGGTGGTCAGTTCTCCCGAGATTTCTTTGCACCTGAACATGAATACCATAAATAGTAAACATGGCACAGATATATTTAACCCTACCTGGCCTGGGGGGGGGGGGCATTATGGCCCCCCTACCAAACTTTCTGCGCTATCACCAGAACGACGAAAAACGAAGTGCTGAAACTCCAGGACTTTATAGTTTGTCATATTTGGGTCATTTTGAGCCCATTTGCATAACCCCAAGAGCAGAGGATCATAGGTAAATTCAAGATGGCGGCCACGTGGGGTACCAGAAAAGTGATGTTTTTATCATATTTCTTCAAAATTTCTGCTTTTCCGCGATGAAAATTGGGCAAAAACTATTTTATTTCACATCACATTAATATTTACTAATTTATCATGCAGTTTTTGCGGAGGAATTGCATAAATAAAAAATTCGGAAAATCCGACCGAAAAATCGACCAAAAAATGCCGTTTTTGGAAATGACGTCACTGTGACGTCATCAAAGCGGTCATCTTGGATTTTTTTTACATTTTCTGGTAGAGCTTGACCCAAGGGTATAGTGTGGTAAGTTTCAGCTCCCTAGCTCAAGGGATAAGAAAAATAATTAGGGGGGGCCATTTCGGCCCGCCCCCCAGGTCCCAAAAAGCCCAGGCCAGATAGGGTTAACGAATAACAATGGTTGGATCAGTTGAACAAGTTTCTGGCTTCGAGGAAGGAAAGATGGTTGAAACACGGAATGATCATCATGGAGTAACGACGAAGATTGGTTAGTAAATGGCTTGTTTTGACAAAGGCAAAAGCTGTACAGTCCAGAACAAATTAAAGATTTATCGCTCAGCCGACAAGTTATTGGATTGAGTGTTCGTACCTTTGAAACAGCTGTCTTTCCATGTCCTTAGCAAGGTCGTGCCAGTTTCTGCGTCGACACTGCTCGATCGTGGCAGTGTATGCCAGAATAGCCTACAATGTCACAAAAATATAACTAAACATAGCATATTAGACAATAATATAATTCAACATCTCGCAACAACGATATCTTAGTACACACATAAAAGGATACTTGTTAAGAACTTCGGCAACAAGATGTTCTACATAATAAATAATATAGTATACCCGTCTCATTGAAAGCCTTCAACAGACTACACATTACTGATGTAAATATTCAAAGTGTCAAAGCCACTCTCTCGTTATTTCTGACGCCACTGCATGATCCAAGAAGAATGAAGGGGTCGGAAATCCAAGCTGGCGACAGAGGCCATATTGGATTAGGCATCTCGCTAAAATAATCCATAGGGCCTGCCTCTTATTGATATTATCAAGCCACTCCCCATTGTCTTTCTTTCCCGCTTAATTATTGGCTTTTGTTTTCGAACGAGATATATTAGGATTAAAATGCATGAGAGGAGCCTGAAATTGGTGAAGATGGTCCCAAGGAGCAAGTGAAGCCTACCAGACGACCGAGTCGTGCGAGGGGAAATGGCGCATTCTGAGGCGGTTGGCCCTCCAATCCAGCCGTCTCGGCTCCCACGTCCGTTACACAAACGTAAGTTTAATATAACCATATCAATCTGGTAACAGAATTATCATAGATTGAACTGGTGTGCTTGAATATGTTTAGACGCCGTGGAATTGCGACCGAACATGTCAATATTGTTGTCAGAAAAATAAAGCACGTTGATAACGATTGTGGTTATACCGAGAGTTCTACCGACTCTGTTGAAGCGTTGGAGGAAAGTATAATGCTCATGGATTGTATGGTTCCAACAATCTGTATCAAGTAGGAGGTTTATCTTCGCTCAAATGGTCGTGATTTGTGGACTTCGAACAGTCGAGTGGATCTTTCAGACTACCGGTACTGATCGAGTCTAAATTAACTGTACATATTAAAATGTGTTTTCACATTTTGCCAGCCCTACTGGCACATAATATTTAGACCTATATCTCTATAAAAATGAAACGGGCCAGCCCAACGGGCACATCATATTTAGACCTATATCTCTACAAAAATGAAACAGGCCTTCTCTCTTGTCGTCTTTATGACAAACGAGATGATTACAATTTCGACATCGTAAACTATCCCTTTCTGGACAGTAATATTCCAGTGGGACCTGCATATGGCGTATACATATCTCTCCTAGTAGCATTTGCTAGATCATGTGTTAAATGTGACGAATTAAATCAACGTCACAAAAAATTATTGCAGAAACTTATAAAACTGGGCTATATCACCAAGCGCCTCCACTCAAAGTTTATCAAATTTGGCGATACATATCGCATACTGATAGCAAAATACGAGCGTAGCGTGCAAGATCTGTGGCGTTACGTTTCGTAACTTGTGTCTAATTCCGCTTAACCCGGGGCTAGGGGCCGTATGAACCTATATAAATCAAGATCCTCATGGTGCTCATATGAACAGTCACAATCAAAGCGTGACTGAGATAGATCATTCTCTGGATGGCGACTTTACAACAAATATCATATGGATTAAGAATACTGATCAGCGATACGAATTTAATATTTTTGGAACATCATTATGTCGTGCCGGCATCATTGAAAACTGTTGACCGTTTCTCTCTTGCAGGAAATATGCTTATGTATACTAGGATTATCTTTTAGAATTTGGTGTTGATGCTGTTGTGTGGAATGTGGAAAAGGTCTTTGGATTATGGCCGCGGATATTGTTTAATGGACGACGGCTGAATTATGAATGACGGACCAGACGCTTGTAATTCAGACTTTCTAGTACAGACGGCCTCAGGGAACCATTAACGAAAATATATTCATTGACTCCGCTCATACTGAAACATATACCTGGTGCTCGCTACAGCGATATGAACGTGTTTTAGACAGTTGCTGTAAGGCAGTCAACAATGCTGCATTATCATCACGCGTATCTTTGTACACCTGATATAAACTGTTAAGACAATAGAGTTGCTCTGTATCTTTCTCGGTGTATTCACGTCTGAAAAGAACAAAAGGTTATTATTTTTCTTTCGTTGAATAGTCAGATACAGTTAACACAGACAATGTGACTGACGTCTAAATAAGCTATCACATATTTTTACAACCCCTGCAAATATATTTTTTTGTTGGGGGGGGGGAGGGGCGGGGCAGCATGCACAGGTTCAATGTACAAAGCTGTGCTTTTCAGTATTTTATATTAATAATTTCGTAAAAAGACCATGCCACAAAATCTATTGTAAGTTAAATCAATTCGTCAAATTTACAAATTATCGAAAACGTACTCGGAAATGGAAAAGTACCTGGTTCTGCCCACACAAGACTGACACCCAAGACGAGATTTCTCCGCTCGAAGTCTCCACGATAGCGCCATGTTAACTGCTCTTCTTCCAGTTGGTTGTCGCTTTCGAATACAACGTAAAGCCCGAATATAGTTCGCTTTCGCCTCTTGCATGAACGATTGTTGTTGGTTAACCTGATACGGTGATAGAAGCAGACCATTTTTCTTGATGCAATTCTCTTGACTCTTGCTTTCTATCATTTAAGAATCCACAACATAACAGAAGTAATTGTATATTGCAATTAAATACCAATGTATAAATAGGTAAACAGAGAATATACTAATAATGCATTTGTAAATAAAATATTGTTCATGCGTTTAACAACAAAATGCAAGTTTCTGTAGTTTTCAAAGCTATATCCTAATATATATTCCCCCACCTGTCCTTGCAATCTTTGTAACTTAGCCCGCACTGTCGAATAACTCATACGGTCGTCTGGGTGGAAGGCATACTTCGTCTTACTAGTAGTTTCGAAGTCTGTAAAGGCAGTTATGGCTTCTTGAAGCAAGGAACTGGCCTACAAGATGCGATGTCAAAGGTTTCATTGTGGATAAAGTTCAACATAAAACAAGCGATCTGCTTCACTGAATAATGGCTGCGTATCAAGGTTTCTCGATATAAATTCCCAAAGTCAGATTGACTATAATACCTGAGTGGTAGAATTTGGGCGAAAATCTTTAATCAGTGACAAGTGGTAAACATATGCTAAATATGCATTTGATTATCATATTATAGGAAGAAAAAAAAAGAACCCTGCTTATCTCTATGAATGCAAATATGCCAATTATCATGGTAGAAATATTCCTCCATAGTAAAGCATAGGCAGAATCGAAATTATGGCAGGTCACCCACAGTACCATTCTCCCATGCCACAGTGCATGCATATATTTCAAACTGTGTATGCACTTTCCAAAGCTTGATTCAAGCTTAAGGTGTGTATACTTTGAATTTCGACACAGACTCACTGTTCCAATGTGCATGTTTCACCAAAATCGGGGAATTTAAATGCAAGATTCAAATTGACTTAACACTTATGAGTTACCATCTCACAGATTTCGGTGAAACATGCACATTGGAACAGTGAGTCTGTGTCGAAACTCAATGTATACACAACTTAAGCTTAAATCACGCATTGGAAAGTGCATACAAAGTTTGAAATATATGTATTAAGGCAGTGTGACGTCACTGGACCTAAATATGATTGCAACAGGCCACCATAGAATACCATGCTTTATTTGCAGCTTACTCTGTGTAATAAAATCGTAAAAAATTACAATAAATATTTTCTCACACTATTTGCAATGGTCTTTCATTTGAAGGAAACTTTACTTGAGGGGTTTCGATCACTTTAACATTGTCCCTAAGCACGTTTACTTCTTCTTTACTTCTTACTTCTTACCAGATAACGCTTTAATCGTTACCTAATTAATGGATGTAATCAGGTTAATTTCCGGCGGCCATGCCGCCGGATTTCTGAATTCGCTAAACATGGGAGCCGCCATCTTGATATTGGACGAGTAACAGGTGTTTTCTCGAGCCATACTTTCACAGACGTGCCGTTGAGTGATCCAGCTAGTTTTAGATCGTAAAACGACAGGATTGTATCACCCGTTCGTGGTTAACAAATTAATATTAATTCTGTTATAATGAATTCATCGAATAAATGTTCTTTAGTACTATTTTATTATGGCTGAGAGACCAAATCGATGACCATACATGATGAAGTTATTCACCTGTACCATGTGTACGTCTGCAGCAAAATGTTTGAGATTGAACTGCGAGTTACTAAAAACTTGAAACAGCAAAACACGCGGATCGGATTGTTGTGTAGAGAAAGTCGATCTAGGCTTAATTCACAATGACACACATCAATAAAGAAATAGTGGCTTGATGATGGGTCCCGTATAATGCCACAGCGCGATCTCTTACATCAGGCTATATGAAATGACTTAATACGTCAACCAGAGAACATTACTTTCAAAGTCCTAGTTTGACATTTTGCATTTTGCATTTTGCCAGCAAGCACTTAACTTCCGGCTAACCCCACACTTTCCAGATGGGTTCTTGCGCGAACTACATTAGTCAAACCTTTAAGGAAAACAAACAAATCGACGTTTTTTTTTACCATAATGTGCATCGTGACCTGTATTCACCAGTTGCACACGTAATCGGCTTGTAATACGCAGATTATAAGCTACAAACGTTTCCGCCGGCATTGATGCATCTGCATCAATAAGTTTTCTTGTTGCTCATGATGTTACAGTAGTAGTATGTGAGAGTGAGGGAACGGACCAACCTCCCCATAGCGCATGCTCCGTTTCACAGGCTCACTCCACTTATGTCCCTGCTTCCAATAGAGGAAGTCGACCGTTACGACGTGGAAACGACGTATGCGGACACACCCCCGCACACACCGTGTTGTAGAATGCGACTGAATAATTTCTTCAGTTTTGCACTTGAGCAAACTACTTTTCATATGATCGCCCCATATAAACGGCGAAAATAATGTCAAGCTCATTGTTCTTGACGCTAGGTCAACAGATATATAATGCAGAATTGAAAAGAAATCTGAACTTTCAATTAACATGGCTTTTACTATGTATGATGTCACTTCCGGCGGTATGTTGCGCGGGCGGGAATCTGACTTGTGTCTGGGGTGTGTCTGGGGTATGATTATGCCCCAGTGAGGTTGTTGGGACTGGACACTAAATAAAACGAGAAATAATGACGTCAGAACACACGAGAGAATCATTGCTCGATACCTTCGGAATTTCGTCGATGTCCTGAATATCTTCCCGCAATTCATCCATACTTTCGGAAAAAATGACGGATGACGAATGACTCACAGATTTCGGTGAAACGTGCACATTGGAACAGTGAGTCTGTGTCGAAACTCAATGTATACACAACTTAAGCTTGAATCAAGCATTGGAAAGTGCATACAAAGTTTGAAATATATGTATTAAGGCAGTGTGACGTCACTGGACCTAAATATGATTGCAACAGGCCACCATAGAATACCATGCTTTATTTGCAGTTTACTCTGTGTAATAAAATCGTAAAAAATTACAATAAATATTTTCCCACATTATTTGCAATGGTCTTTCATTTGATGGAAACTTTACTTGAGGGTTTTCGATCACTTTAACATTGTCCCTACGCACGTTTACTTCAGTTAGCTGACACAGATCGTACAAACTGCGGTAGCTGTGTATTCTTACCTGACAACGCTTTAATCGTTATCTAATTAATGGATGTAATCAGGTTAATTGCTCATGATGTTACAGTAGTAGTATGTGATAGTGAGGGAACGGAAGTAGTAGGGAGCGAGGATTTCAACGCTTTTTTCCCAGGGAGGTAACTCTTGGTTCCCCTTTTCCGCCAGGGGCGCCACCAGTGCCGTATGGCGTCACTTCCGGTCTGGGTGAATGGAGCGTGACCTGTGAACATGATAGGATATGTACTGACCTGTCTGTGGGGTTTTTCCACAATGCCGTTCACCTCCGTGTCTTTTCGGGTACGTCCGTTGTGGGGTTTTTCCACAATGTCGTTCATCTTCGTGTCTCTTGGGTGATCTCCGTGTTTCTTCGGTCAGGTCCGTTACAATGTCGTTCACCTTCGTGTTTTTTCGGTGAGGTGCGAAGGGTACGTCCGTGTCTTTTCGGTAAGATGGGAACATGATAGGCCATGTACTGTCTGTGGGGTTTTTTCCCGCTAGAATTTCGCTGTCGTCTGCTTGGGGTTGTCACGTGCCGAACACCGGGCTCCCCGAATTGCAACATTGTTGCACGTTCGCTACAATGTTGCATTTCCCGCCAGAATTTCGATGTCGTCTGCTTGGGGTTGTCACGTGCCGAACACCTGGCTCCCCGAATTGCAACATTGTTGCACGTTCGCTACAATGTTGCGAAGATGTCACGGAGATCACCGAAGAGACACGGAGGTGCCGAAGAGACACGGAGATCCCCGAAGGGGGCGAGAGGGGTCCCTAGTGTACCGATTGGGTCGTATGAGGTATCAATGTGAAGCATTCGTGAAGGGGCATCTGATGGGGTGGGTGTGAGGTTGAAATATCGTCATTCTGCGCATGCGCGGTAGACCAAGGGTATGGAAATAGACGTTTTGGGGTCTAGGTGGGTCACTAGTGGTCCGATGGAGTCCAGTGGGGTATCAATGTGAAGCCTATGTGAGGGGGCATCCGGTGGGCTGGGTGTGGGGTTGGAATATGGTCATTCTGCGCATGCGCGGTAGACCAAGGGTATGGAATACACGTTTTGGGATCTAGGGGAGCTCCTAGTGGGTAGATACTTCATGTAGGAGCTATTGTCTGAGTCTTTGTGCAGCTGAAAAGGCTCAAGTCTAGACATATTGTTGTCCCCAGACTTGGCTATTGTATGCATTGTCTGGTGATTCTTACATGGAGTATGAACCCCCTAGTGGTCCGATGGAGTCGAGTGAGGTATCAATGTGAAGCATATGTGAGGGGGCATCCGATGGGGTAGGTGTGGGGTTGGAATATGGTCATTCTGCGCATGCGCGGTAGACCAAGGTTATGGAAATAGGGGCTCAGTCCACAGTTGCGGATTTTTGGTCCCCCTCAAATTCTTTGAAATTAAAATTCCACCAGGTTTGACCCCATGAGAATTTTTGTTGGCTTTTTGTTTATTGATATTTGCGATATCATTCAGTTGACTGGTTGATTTGCTTCAAATCAGTACATGGTATTTTGCCAGTAGGATTGGCCCATGCCTCACTATGCAGATGGAAGTGTGAAAGTGTGGTTGTGAATTGGGGCCATTTTCAGCTTACGAGCACATGGCATACTTTACGGTGTAAAATTGAGCTTGAAAACCGCCTGGTCGACACCCTATTTTCTTTGCCAATTTTTGTTGGTCCTTGGACTGGGCACACTGTCGGTGAGTTTCAGGACAATCGATTGTCAAGTTTTTTCTTTGGTGGAGGGGGAATATTACCCATTTTGAAGCAAGTTCAGTATGGGTTATGGCGACCCTGATTTTCGTCAACAAGGCTTACATCTGTCTCGGCTTTATGTCAAGAGCCTACTCTTTCAGAAAATATATAGTTCTATGGGGGTTCTCTAATAACACGGTTGCTGTTTAGCATAAAATGAACCTGCCTACTGTTTAATTTCAGATGCCATGGCCCTTCTGTAGACTGCACCCTAGACGTTTTGGGATCTAGGGGAGCCACTAGTGGTCCGATGGAGTCGTATGAGGTATCAATGTGAACCATTCGGGAAGGGGCATCCGATAAGGGTGGGTGTGGGGTTGAAATATCGTCATTCTGCGCATGCGCGGTAGACCAAGGGTATGGAAATAGACGTTTTGGGATCGAGGGGGGCCCCTAATGGACCGATGGGGTCGAGTGAGGTATCAATGTGAAGCCTATGTGAGGGGGCATCCCACTGGGTGGATGTGGGGTCGGAATATCGTCATTCTGCGCATGCGCAATAGACAAAGGGTATGAAAATAGACGTTTGTGGATCTAGGTGAGCCACTAATGAGCCGATGGAGTTGAGTGAGGTATCAATGTGAAGCCTATGTGAGGGGGCATCCGATTGGACTAGGGTCTCGGCCGTTGTCAACATTCTGCGCATGCGCAGACAGGGAATTCTGGGAAAAGGGTGTGGAAATGGGTGTTAGGGTCTAGATGAGCCCCTAATGATCCTATGGTGTCGTGTGAGGTATCAGTGTGAAGCCCTCGTGAGGGAGCATCCGCCTGCACTAGTGTGTCGTTCGTTGTCAATAGTCTGCGCATGCGCAGTCTGGCCGTAGTATAGAAATAGACGTGTTGGGGTTTAGGTGGGCCCCTAATGGGTCGATGGGATCGAGTGAGGTATCAATGTAAAGCATACGTGAGGGAGTATCCGACGGACTGGGTGTGACGTGGAACTGACGTCATTCTGCGCATGCGCAGTGGACCAAGACTATGGAAATAGACATTTTGGCGCCGACAGGGGTCACTATGAGTCCGATGGAGTCGTATGAGGTCTTATGTTGAAGCTCTCGTGGAGGAGCATCCGATTGGACTCAGGGTTCGTCCGTGTTCAATGGTCTGCGCATGCGCAGTCTGGTCGTAGTATAGAAAGCAGGCATGTTGGGGGATGCGTGAGGGAGTGTGTGTGTGACCCACCCCTAGGGGTCCCTGGTTGGGGTTGGGTGGTGGTGTGGGTTCTGCGCACAGACGTCACTTCCGGGTTTCACTAAAACTACCTTCGAACACAGAAGAGTTCCAATGTTCCCCTTAGACGTAGGGTCCGGATGTTCAACCTCCGGGTTTTCCCCGGCCCGGCCCGGCCCGGCCCCGCCCCGCCCCGCCCCGCCCCGCCCCGGCCGCAGCGCGCGCGCGCGCGGGTTACTCCGGCCGCAGCGCGCGCGCGCGCCTTATCCGGCCGCACGCCTGCGCGGGTGAATTTCGGATTATCCTAGGCCACTGATGGGCTACTTTCTCTACGGTGTTCGAAGCCAGTTTCACCGAATCCCCACATCTCTGTTATAGCCTTCATGCATTATGCTCATATAGAAAACACACAAGACAGGGTTTTTTGGGTGAGATCTCATTTTGCTTCTTTTATGCAACAACAACAACGTGAGAACAACCACGTGGAAACTGAAGCCCAGAACAAGGGGCTTGTACATTGAAATCGATAGGACTTAAGCCCAGAACAGGGGGCTTGAACATTGAAAGAACTTAAGCCCAGAACAGGGTGGGCTTGTACATTGAAAGAACTTAAGCCCAGAACGGGGCTTGTACATTGAAATGATGGGCGGCCCAGTCATATACGAGTACTTCGCGGTCCTCGGCCTTGGGGTACTCGTCAAACATCTGTACGATGGTAGTAGATAAGGGTCTTCCCCGGCATCGATGGTACAGGTAAAACAAGCAATATTGTCCGCACACGCTACTGGCCAGGCTTTGCAACGTTTGACTGTTCCAACACCACGTCTCTGTGCCTTGATCCATGAAGTCTGTTAAATCGAGATGGAGGGGTGGCAGGCCGTACGGGTCAAAGTATTCGCCCTGCTGTTCTGTCAAGTACACGCCCACCCAATGTTCACCGGGGCGATCCATCGGGTCCGTGTTGAGAACGTAAGCAGCAGGATACATACGGTCTAATGGGAACACATCTCGGCCGAACACCCCTTGAAAGACCATACGTGTCCCTGGGTCATTCTCCAGCACGGTGGTTATCTGGTCTGTATCCATGTTAGGTGGGAAAGTCACACAGGACGTTGCGCGCCTTGTCCACTTGAATGATGTTGTCAAACTCGGCGTAGCAGATCACATTGACGGTGCTCCGGAGGGCTCGTGCAAAGTGGATTTCCAACCGTAAATTGCCTTGCTTGGCGAGGGCCAGCTGATAGTCGTTCTCTAAGGTGGGGGTCAGATCGAAACAGAACAACGTGTATCCGTTCGCGTAGTCCTCCCGACTGATCATATTCCCTTCGTCCTGGTTGATTTGACCGGTGGCTGTAAACAGGCTCTGATAGGCGCGAATGAAATTCGCGCGCCCAAAGTTCGGTGTTAAGGCCGTGGCTGGGACCTGTTGTCCATCCACATGCAGGGCCACAAAATTGATGCCGAAATGTTTAAAGTCAAACGGGTTCTCTGGGTAGGCTCCGCTGAAACTGGTATTTTCCACACAGGCCAGGATCAATCGCTTGGGTAGTTCCCCCAGGAACAGGTTTTCTTTGTTGGCGCTCATATTTCCAGCAGACACAGAGAACACTTTGGTTTGCACACGTCGGATAGGGTACTGGGCTGGTTTTGTTTCCAAGGCTTTGAGGTGTCCCAATTGAACGGCTGGATTCGGTTTCACTTTTCGGACATACAGGACTGCGTCTTGGATGACAATCTTATAGTCAGCTGCATGCCCGTCTACGTTAGTGGCCATCAAGGCGAAGGTCGGAGGCGCCCGTATCAGTCGGATTTTGAAGGGGATCTTGTTCAAGAGGTACCGGTCTTGCATGAAGATGTCTGCGTGCAGTCGACCCATGAGATCCACCGAGACGCCGTTCGCGGTCAAAGCCTTCCGTTTGTTATATCCCACATTGTCGTTCTCTACGCCCATGTGCTGGGCTGTGTCCTGGTAGAATAAAGCGGCTGTCAGTTGAGATTTTTTAGCCTCTCGCCCATGCGACAACAGCGTCTCGATGTAGGCTCGATAGGGGTACGTGTTGGTCGAGTCACTGATGAGTTTGTCGCTGAGAAATATATCCACCTGTTGAAACATCGAGTGCAGCCAGAGATTCGTCGGGCCCACCGTTGCTTGGTCGACGATTCTGGAGCCATCTCCATTGACGATGTTGGCTTTCACATACAAGTATGTATGGGCTAACTCCACATAGGCCGTATGGGCCCTGTTTCGTTGATGCTGGAGAGCGGGAGATGCTCCACCCATAATCCTTGTTCGGCACTGGTCTGTGTGGGCGGAACGGTCCACAAATCAAATTCACTGTTGGTGGAAGGGCAGGAAGGGTGGATCAAGGACATGTTTTAAGAAAAGATATGCTGGGTCTTCGATGTGCGTCGTCCCTGGGTCGGTCGTCGACTGGTGCGTGGTCTGGGTGGTGCAGGTCTTTTATTCCCTACGGTGCGTTGTGCTTTGGCCACTAAGACGCCTCCTGCTTCTTTGGCCCGCCGTTTCAAGGCTTCTTTGGGTGCCGTATCCCCCAAGACATCACCGGCGACTTGCAGTCAACTGCGTACCCCTTGTTTGCCGATTGCTTTCACCCCACGCGTCACCAAGGGCAGGAACGTTTTGACGATGCTCCCGAGTATGTTCCCCAGTCCATGTCCTCGTTGCATGCGTACCGGAAGGCCACCGCCGGCCTGTTGGGCATAATAGTCCATATAGCTGTGTGCATCGCACTCGTAAGGCACCTTCATTATACAAAGTGGGGAGCACGTGCTTGTCGAAAATGAAGTGTCAGCACCACTTTCCCGCGTTCGAATGCCACCGGTCGTCCCGTGTCATCTCTTATATCCACCGTGATAGTGTTAATGTCGGTTTGTCGTACGGGTAGGTAGAGCATGTGGGTGAAACTGTGGGTGACTTGATCTCCATACGTCTTTTTAATGGGCACCACCCGTAACAGAGGTGTGTTGATATCGCCCACGATGTGGTTGTCCACCACGTCCGAGTAGACGTAGAGTCCGTACATACCCGACTTCATATCCATCGGGATCTCGCCTTGGTGGGCGGTGGGACCAGCGAACGTCTGTAGATCGAAACCCAGCATTTGCTGTAGGATAGGACTCAGTACGACACTCGCGTTGGCGGTGACGATAAGCTGTGCCTTGTCGTTGTGTGCGTTGTAATCGAAGTCCACGTGATTCTTGAAGGGAAAGGATTTGATGGGTTTTAAGTATTCGTGACCTCCCGTAGAGCCTTATAATGCAACAGTCTTGACAGCCCACCCATGAACTCCTTGGGAGTATCGTATTGGCCTTCGGGGAGGGTGAGTCGGGTGTCTTTTCCTTCGTAGGTCACCTCGTACCCCACCGGAGTCAGTGGTACGTTACCTTTTAACAGGTTGTACCCGATCTCGCACAGACAGCGTACACGGTCAGGGTCCGCACCGCGTACAATGGTTCGGACCAACTCGAGTGGGGCCGTCTTCAATACACGGAGCGTCGGAGCGTGCTTCCGTACTCGCGCAGACATCATGTACAACTAATGCCAGAACCCACAACTCTGCCCTTTTTATCTACCTCAGAGAACAGAGACAAAGTCAACCATGCTGTGGTATTAATTCTTGTTATTATCCCCATCATCAAACACACACCCCAGCTGGGGGAGCCACTGTGGATGTGTTTACATTATTTTTGCATGTACACGTGGTGGGCCTCTCCGGGAAAGATGCCGGTCCGTAGTCGAAGATGGTCGGGGGTGGCTTGCTTGAGGTCGAAGAGCATATACCCGTGCTGAGGGGTTGTCGCATCTTTGAAGGCTTCCAACGCAAACGGTGTGCGGCCGGGATACATCTGTCTCGCCAGGTGCAGCAGTTGAGTGGTATCTCTCGGGTTTTTGAAGACCACCAGGTAGTGGGCATTTAAGCTGATGTTCCGATGTTCTTTGTTTTTACTGAACAGATTCTGCACAATGTAGATGATGCTGAGCCGTCGATGGTGGCTGCCTTTGGTAAAGAGTTGGGTGACCCGCGCATCCGTCTCCGCCATGAGATCATCCAGAACCACCAAGGTGTCCGGTTCCAAATCAGCCAGGTTAGGTAGGCCTTCCACGAACGTGATGTGGGGCATTGCTGCACACGCTGCCTGCCATTCTCCGTAACACCACACGACTCGGGCAATGGTTGGGGTGATCATGCTATCGGCGTGTTGAAGGAGCTTCCTGACGAAGTGCGTTTTGCCGGAACCCGTCGGTCCTGCGATGACGCAAGTGACGGGATGCTGCCACCGAGGGTCCATTGTTCGAGGTGTATCCGCTGTCGTGGTAACCCGCTCTTGTAAATTTGGTACGAGTGAACTGGAGTGGTGGTGGTGGGTAGAACGTCGGTCGTCGTTGTCTGTTCACTGTGAGGGATGAAATCCGGTGGGTTTTCAGACGTAGTGGGTGTACTTGGTGTAGGTGTTGACTGTATACTCGGTGTGGAGCTCGTTGTGGCTTGTACACGTGGTGTGGTGGTGGTGATGACTGGGCTCGTTTCGATCACGGAGGTGACTGGTGCTATCTGTAGACTGGTTTCACTGCCACTCACAGCTGGAGTTCTAAGTTGGTTAAGTAGCGTGCTGACATAGGCTACGTCGTAAAACACACCTCCGTACAACACACTCAGCAGGGTTAGCAATATCACCACGAAGCCCACTTGCGCTTTGCGCGTTTTGGGAGACGCTGTGTTCAGAGACAGCTGCTGCTTGTCCATAGCACCGTGGTCGAACGTGGAATGAAGGATGACGGTAGTGGTGTCTGGCTTTATAGTCGTTTCACCTGGTTGGCCGCCACCCAGGAATTGAAGGAACTGGGCCAGCCTTGCCATTTCACGAAATGAAACAGTTTGCCACGCCGACGTTCCGTTTTCAAAATCTGCTCCACCGTGTAGTAGTCTTGCTGTGTTTTTACGACAGGCTGTAATTCCGTCTCGTAAAACGTCCCTAGCAACGGTTCCCCTTAAAGATCTTCCAGTTCATAGACTCGCCGCTGTCGGGGTAGGCGCCGTTTAATCAGGAAGTGCTCATCGCTCCAGTTGGGCAAGTAACTTTTCTCAAATCGACCTTTGACTTTACTGATCCGTACAGGGTCCCCGACCTTGTACACCTTCTTCGTCGTTCGCTGCGATTGCCTGGGGTACAAGACACGCCGGACTTGGGCTTCATTGCGTTGGGTGACGGTAATGGGGGCTCTCTCTATACTCCGGTGATAGGCTCGATTGTAACCACTCACAAGTTTCGGGAGAACATCGATGTACCGCCTTGTATTCTTATAGGTGAAATATTTATACATATGGCCTTTGAATGTCCTGTTGAACCTTTCCACCACGGAAGCCTTGGTTTCGTTGTACGCCTTCTGGGCTTTCAGAAACTGTTGGAACGGTCTGTTGAGGAATTCCGTGCCTTCGTCGGTTTGCAAATACATGGGTTTGCGCCCGGTCTTGAAGATGTCCTTGAACGCCGCTATGAGATTCGCCCCCGTTTTCGTCCGGATGGGTACCACCCACGCATACTTCTACAGGATATCGATGCACGTCAAGATATACCGATTCCCATCGTTGTGTTTGGCAAAGGCGCTCATATCGACCAAATCCGCTTGCCATTGGGCATCTAGTCCTCCCACGATGACCCGGTTCCGTAGAAAATGGCGACAGGCAGCTCGATGTAAGGTATAGGTGTCTTGTTTTCTTAACCAATCTCGGACTTGAGCACGTTGTATCCCTTGGGGTTTGGCCGCTCGATAGAGAGCCGTCAATGCACTATAGGCCGCCGGACTGTCGGGACTGTAGTATAAGTTATCCAACACCTTCTCCCAGCTCTTCATGGTGACAAATGATGATGGACCCTGGCTCTATCGTTTCTTTATAACGGTATATCTTGGGCCGGAGTTTCTTTCTGATTTTCTTCGTTGGCTTCTGCCAGCACATTGTCCATGGTAAATGACCAGTCCAACTCGTCTGATGACCGATCTTCCTCCGTAAGCACTTGATCCACATCTACCACGGCATCTACCAATGCAGACCATAGATCAGGGTTTCTCGAAGGCTGTCCACAGATCGGGGTCTAGGGTGAAGCCTCGCGTAGGGTCTTGGTAACGGCCCAGGCGTGAGAAGAAGGGTCCACGGTATACGTAGATGGCATTGTCTATGTGGATGAGGTGTCCGTCGAGCTCACCACTCAACACCCGTTTAAATTTGGTCCAGCCGTCACGGTGTAGCGTAACCGTATTCGATACGGTCTCAGCGCGCGACCAGCAAACATCTCCACGGTCTTCCACGAGGGTGACTTTATCTTCATAGACGTGTAACCCCACCCGGGGTGTAAGGGGAAGGATGGCTCGTAGGACAGGTGACATGCTTGACCCAATGACGAACGGTGAGTGACACACACTCTGACTGTCTTTCGTATTTATGGTGAGGTCCAACTGTCAATGCCACAGCGCCAGGGTCAATAGGACAAAGACTATTGTGAGGCCTACCAGCCGTCGCTGGTTCCGGCGTGAGCGCTCGTGGTCCATAGCCCGAGCATCAAGGATGGCTGTCATAGTCCAGTAGTGGTGAGTGATGGCACACCTCTCCATCGTGTGCACTCTGTCGAGGGCCGCTTCTGTGAACTCTTTCAGGATCTGGCGTCGCCCCTCGTTGTCGTCGCCATCTGCAAACATGGACCGAACCACTGCTCGGTAACCCGTGAGTGAATTAACCACGGTGGCATGCTGTAAAATGCGAGTCGCATAGGGCTGGATCTCCGTCATGGCTCTGCAACCTTAGAAATGAAGGTGTGGGACGTGTTTTATAGACCATGTCACACATGCGCGCCTATACGTAGCTCTACGGGTGTAGTCCGTGATACGTACTTTTTTGATTGGTTAGTGCAAAAAGTGAGCAACAACAACAAAGATTACAGCGCCGGAGGCGCTCCTGGATCCCCTGGAAAATCTTCTCCACGTGTCATGGTATAGCTCCGGTGCCCTAAAAATTCCCACTTTTATACACCTACATAGAAGTACCCGGATGTAGGCGCGGACGTAGGCGAAAGCCTTCTAATACCCGGATGTAGGCGCAGACGTGAGCGAAATTCTAGCACCCGTCCATTGGTTCTTTTATCGATCGCTCATTGGCTCTTTTTGTCGACCGCTGATTGGTCCAAATGGAACTGCCCATCCTTCCCTGGTTAATTTACAATCCCCTTTTTGGGTTCAAGCTCTGTATATCGAGCCGCAACATTGTTGCCGAACCTTGCCGAAAGGGAGACCTTTTGACCTGGATGTGACCTTTGACCTTTTGACCCGACATTCACCCGCGCACTTCCGGTGATGCCGCGCACTTCCGGAGAACCCTCGCCCGCGCGCGCTGCGGCCGGATAACCCGCGCGCGCTCCGGCCGGGGCGGGGCGGGCCGGGCCGTGCCGGGGAAAACCCGGAGGTTGAACATCCGGACCCTACGTCTAAGGGGAACATTGGAACTCTTCTGTGTTCGAAGGTAGTTTTAGTGAAACCCGGAAGTGACGTCTGTGCGCAGAACCCACACCACCCAGCCCCAACCAGGGACCCATAGTGGTGGGTCACACACACTCCCTTACGCATCCCCCAACATGCCTGCTTTCTATACTACGGCCAGACTGCGCATGCGCAGACCATTGAACACGGACGAACCCTGAGTCCAATCGGATGCTCCTCCACGAGAGCTTCAACATAAGACCTCATATGACTCCATCGGACCCACAGTGACCCCTGTCGGCGCCAAAATGTCTATTTTCATAGTCTTGGTCTACTGCGCATGTGCAGAATGACGTCAGTTCCACGTCACACCCAGCCCGTCGGATACTCCCTCACGTATGCTTTACATTGATACCTCACTCGATCCCATCGGCCCATTAGGGGCCCACCTAAACCCCAACACGTCTATTTCTATACTACGGCCAGACTGCGCATGCGCAGACTATTGACAACGAACGACACACTAGTGCAGGCGGATGCTCCCTCACGAGAGCTTCACACTGATACCTCACACGACACCATAGGATCATTAGGGGCTCATCTAGACCCTAACACGTCTATTTCCACACCCTTTTCCCAGAATTCCCTGTCTGCGCATGCGCAGAATGTTGACAACGGCCGATACCCTAGTCCAATCGGATGCCCCCTCACATAGGCTTCACATTGATGCCTCACTCAACTCCATCGGCTCATTAGTGGCTCACCTAGATCCACAAACGTCTATTTTCATACCCTTTGTCTATTGCGCATGCGCAGAATGACGATATTCCGACCCCACATCCACCCAGTGGGATGCCCCCTCACATAGGCTTCACATTGATACCTCACTCGACCCCATCGGTCCATTAGGGGCCCCCCTCGATCCCAAAACGTCTATTTCCATACCCTTGGTCTACCGCGCATGCGCAGAATCACGATATTTCAACCCCACACCCACCCTTATCGGATGCCCCTTCCCGAATGGTTCACATTGATACCTCATACGACTCCATCGGACCACTAGTGGCTCCCCTAGATCCCAAAACGTCTATTTCCATAACCTTGGTCTACCGCGCATGCGCAGAATGACCATATTCCAACCCCACACCTACCCCATCGGATGCCCCCTCACATATGCTTCACATTCAGTCCTCGCCATGAAAGGCGAGCGATCGCTCCCCTTCTCCTCCACACACGCCCAGAGCTCGCAAGGCGAGCGATTCGTCGCTCCTCCAAATCCGAGAGAAAAATATTTATTTCTTCAGTCTATATCAGCAGTATTTTCGTCACCTTTCACTGGTTTTCGTGGTTGCGGTTTCGATTTGCAAAGGAAGCAGAAGTAAGACAACTGTCATGCGCAGTAGAACAACGCGACGTCACCGGCTCGTGACCTGGTAACAGTCGTCAGTTGGCAAGACTGGTGATCTCCAATTTACATCCTGATCTATCCCACGGTTCACCGCGCGACATACACAACCGTATGCCCAGTGATGCACTGTGGGGTAGATGAGGATTAATTTGAAGATCGCCAGTTTTGCTGTCAGTTGGCGGTTTTCCTTGACTTGCGATGTTGTATACCTTCTTGCGTTTCATTGAAGTTTTCCACATCATTGTTGGCATTACCATGGCTGAACAGAGTCATACCGGCAGTACAAAACAACTTAAAGAGAACCGGGTAGAACTGAAAACTTTCAAAAGCTGCGGCACGGCGGTTCAGTTACATATCGGTTACAGAACAGTGGAGACAGACAGTCGGCAGTATACATACTGTATCGGTACTGTTAGTCTGAAACTGTCTGAGTGAGTGAGTAGTCTGACATGTGACTTGAAAATAAGTATGTATTAATTGTGACTTGGATCAAATATAAATCAAACACTCGTGTGGAGTATTTTATGTATTGTCTTATTTATTGCAAGATTCAAAGGAATACCAAAATGTCTGCTAAAATAACACTGCTCGCCTTAGGTGAGCAATCACTCGCCCCAAACATCCCAGGAGAGCGATTTCCAGATAAGCGATCACTCGCCCATCCAGATTACGGAGAGCGATCTGGCACTCTCCCACCATTTTGAATCACCATGTAAGAATCACCAGACAATGCATACAATAGCCAAGTCTGGGGACAACAATATGTCTAGACTTGAGCCTTTTCAGCTGCACAAAGACTCAGACAATAGCTCCTACATGAAGTATCTACCCACTAGGAGCTCCCCTAGATCCCAAAACGTGTATTCCATACCCTTGGTCTACCGCGCATGCGCAGAATGACCATATTCCAACCCCACACCCAGCCCACCGGATGCCCCCTCACATAGGCTTCACATTGATACCCCACTGGACTCCATCGGACCACTAGTGACCCACCTAGACCCCAAAACGTCTATTTCCATACCCTTGGTCTACCGCGCATGCGCAGAATGACGATATTTCAACCTCACACCCACCCCATCAGATGCCCCTTCACGAATGCTTCACATTGATACCTCATACGACCCAATCGGTACACTAGGGACCCCTCTCGCCCCCTTCGGGGATCTCCGTGTCTCTTCGAGCACCTCCGTGTCTCTTCGGTGATCTCCGTGACATCTTCGCAACATTGTAGCGAACGTGCAACAATGTTGCAATTCGGGGAGCCAGGTGTTCGGCACGTGACAACCCCAAGCAGACGACATCGAAATTCTGGCGGGAAATGCAACATTGTAGCGAACGTGCAACAATGTTGCAATTCGGGGAGCCAGGTGTTCGGCACGTGACAACCCCAAGCAGACGACAGCGAAATTCTAGCGGGAAAAAACCCCCACAGACAGTACATGGCCTATCATGTTCCCATCTCACCGAAAAGACACGGACGTACCCTTCGCACCTCACCGAAAAAACACGAAGGTGAACGACATTGTAACGGACCTGACCGAAGAAACACGGAGATCACCCAAGAGACACGAAGATGAACGACATTGTGGAAAAACCCCACAACGGACGTACCCGAAAAGACACGGAGGTGAACGGCATTGTGGAAAAACCCCACAGACAGGTCAGTACATATCCTATCATGTTCACAGGTCACGCTCCATTCACCCAGACCGGAAGTGACGCCATACGGCACTGGTGGCGCCCCTGGCGGAAAAGGGGAACCAATAGTTACCTCCCTGGAAAAAAAGCGTTGAAATCCTCGCTCCCTACTACTTCCGTTCCCTCACTATCACATACTACTACTGTAACATCATGAGCAATTAACCTGATTACATCCATTAATTAGATAACGATTAAAGCGTTGTCAGGTAAGAATACACAGCTACCGCAGTTTGTACGATCTGTCAAAATTCAAAGTATACACACCTTAAGCTTGAATCAAGCTTTGGAAAGTGCATACACAGTTTGAAATATATGCATGCACTGTGGCATGGGAGAATGGTACTGTGGGTGACCTGCCATAATTTCGATTCTGCCTATGCTTTACTATGGAGGAATATTTCTACCATGATAATTGGCATATTTGCATTCATAGAGATAAGCAGGGTTCTTTTTTTTTCTTCCTATAATATGATAATCAAATGCATATTTAGCATATGTTTACCACTTATCACTGATTAAAGATTTTCGCCCAAATTCTACCACTCAGGTATTATAGTCAATCTGACTTTGGGAATTTATATCGAGAAACCTTGATACGCAGCCATTATTCAGTGAAGCAGATCGCTTGTTTTATGTTGAACTTTATCCACAATGAAACCTTTGACATCGCATCTTGTAGGCCAGTTCCTTGCTTCAAGAAGCCATAACTGCCTTTACAGACTTCGAAACTACTAGTAAGACGAAGTATGCCTTCCACCCAGACGACCGTATGAGTTATTCGACAGTGCGGGCTAAGTTACAAAGATTGGAAGGACAGGTGGGGGAATATATAGTAGGATATAGCTTTGAAAACTACAGAAACTTGCATTTTGTTGTTAAACGCATGAACAATATTTTATTTACAAATGCATTATTAGTATATTCTCTGTTTACCTATTTATACATTGGTATTTAATTGCAATATACAATTACTTCTGTTATGTTGTGGATTCTTAAATGATAGAAAGCAAGAGTCAAGAGAATTGCATCAAGAAAAATGGTCTGCTTCTATCACCGTATCAGGTTAACCAACAACAATCGTTCATGCAAGAGGCCAAAGCGAACTATATTCGGGCTTTACGTTGTATTCGAAAGCGACAACCAACTGGAAGAAGAGCAGTTAACATGGCGCTATCGTGGAGACTTCGAGCGGAGAAATCTCGTCTTGGGTGTCAGTCTTGTGTGGGCAGAACCAGGTACTTTTCCATTTCCGAGTACGTTTTCGATAATTTGTAAATTTGACGAATTGATTTAACTTACAATAGATTTTGTGGCATGGTCTTTTTACGAAATTATTAATATAAAATACTGAAAAGCACAGCTTTGTACATTGAACCTGTGCATGCTGCCCCGCCCCTCCCCCCCCCCAACAAAAAAATATATTTGCAGGGGTTGTAAAAATATGTGATAGCTTATTTAGACGTCAGTCACATTGTCTGTATTAACTGTATCTGACTATTCAACGAAAGAAAAATAATAACCTTTTGTTCTTTTCAGACGTGAATACACCGAGAAAGATACAGAGCAACTCTATTGTCTTAACAGTTTATATCAGGTGTACAAAGATACGCGTGATGATAATGCAGCATTGTTGACTGCCTTACAGCAACTGTCTAAAACACGTTCATATCGCTGTAGCGAGCACCAGGTATATGTTTCAGTATGAGCGGAGTCAATGAATATATTTTCGTTAATGGTTCCCTGAGGCCGTCTGTACTAGAAAGTCTGAATTACAAGCGTCTGGTCCGTCATTCATAATTCAGCCGTCGTCCATTAAACAATATCCGCGGCCATAATCCAAAGACCGTTTCCACATTCCACACAACAGCATCAACACCAAATTCTAAAAGATAATCCTAGTATACATAAGCATATTTCCTGCAAGAGAGAAACGGTCAACAGTTTTCAATGATGCCGGCACGACATAATGATGTTCCAAAAATATTAAATTCGTATCGCTGATCAGTATTCTTAATCCATATGATATTTGTTGTAAAGTCGCCATCTAGAGAATGATCTATCTCAGTCACGCTTTGATTGTGACTGTTCATATGAGCACCATGAGGATCTTGATTTATATAGGTTCATACGGCCCCTAGCCCCGGGTTAAGCGGAATTAGACACAAGTTACGAAACGTAACGCCACAGATCTTGCACGCTACGCTCGTATTTTGCTATCAGTATGCGATATGTATCGCCAAATTTGATAAACTTTGAGTGGAGGCGCTTGGTGATATAGCCCAGTTTTATAAGTTTCTGCAATAATTTTTTGTGACGTTGATTTAATTCGTCACATTTAACACATGATCTAGCAAATGCTACTAGGAGAGATATGTATACGCCATATGCAGGTCCCACTGGAATATTACTGTCCAGAAAGGGATAGTTTACGATGTCGAAATTGTAATCATCTCGTTTGTCATAAAGACGACAAGAGAGAAGGCCTGTTTCATTTTTGTAGAGATATAGGTCTAAATATGATGTGCCCGTGGGGCTGGCCCGTTTCATTTTTATAGAGATATAGGTCTAAATATTATGTGCCAGTAGGGCTGGCAAAATGTGAAAACACATTTTAATATGTACAGTTAATTTAGACTCGATCAGTACCGGTAGTCTGAAAGATCCACAAATCACGACCATTTGAGCGAAGATAAACCTCCTACTTGATACAGATTGTTGGAACCATACAATCCATGAGCATTATACTTTCCTCCAACGCTTCAACAGAGTCGGTAGAACTCTCGGTATAACCACAATCGTTATCAACGTGCTTTATTTTTCTGACAACAATATTGACATGTTCGGTCGCAATTCCACGGCGTCTAAACATATTCAAGCACACCAGTTCAATCTATGATAATTCTGTTACCAGATTGATATGGTTATATTAAACTTACGTTTGTGTAACGGACGTGGGAGCCGAGACGGCTGGATTGGAGGGCCAACCGCCTCAGAATGCGCCATTTTCCCTCGCACGACTCGGTCGTCTGGTAGGCTTCACTTGCTCCTTGGGACCATCTTCACCAATTTCAGGCTCCTCTCATGCATTTTAATCCTAATATATCTCGTTCGAAAACAAAAACCAATAATTAAGCGGGAAAGAAAGACAATGGGGAGTGGCTTGATAATATCAGTAAGAGGCAGGCCCTATGGATTATTTTAGCGAGATGCCTAATCCAATATGGCCTCTGTCGCCAGCTTGGATTTCCGACCCCTTCATTCTTCTTGGATCATGCAGTTGCGTCAGAAATAACGAGAGAGTGGCTTTGACACTTTGAATATTTACATCAGTAATGTGTAGTCTGTTGAAGGCTTTCAATGAGACGGGTATACTATATTATTTATTATGTAGAACATCTTGTTGCCGAAGTTCTTAACAAGTATCCTTTTATGTGTGTACTAAGATATCGTTGTTGCGAGATGTTGAATTACATTATTGTCTAATATGCTATGTTTAGTTATATTTTTGTGACATTGTAGGCTATTCTGGCATACACTGCCACGATCGAGCAGTGTCGACGCAGAAACTGGCACGACCTTGCTAAGGACATGGAAAGACAGCTGCTTCAAAGGTACGAACACTCAATCCAATAACTTGTCGGCTGAGCGATAAATCTTTAATTTGTTCTGGACTGTACAGCTTTTGCCTTTGTCAAAACAAGCCATTTACTAACCAATCTTCGTCGTTACTCCATGATGATCATTCCGTGTTTCAACCATCTTTCCTTCCTCGAAGCCAGAAACTTGTTCAACTGATCCAACCATTGTTATTCGTTAACCCTATCTGGCCTGGGCTTTTTGGGACCTGGGGGGCGGGCCGAAATGGCCCCCCCTAATTATTTTTCTTATCCCTTGAGCTAGGGAGCTGAAACTTACCACACTATACCCTTGGGTCAAGCTCTACCAGAAAATGTAAAAAAAATCCAAGATGGCCGCTTTGATAACGTCACAGTGACGTCATTTCCAAAAACGGCATTTTTTGGTCGATTTTTCGGTCGGATTTTCCGAATTTTTTATTTATGCAATTCCTCCGCAAAAACTGCATGATAAATTAGTAAATATTAATGTGATGTGAAATAAAATAGTTTTTGCCCAATTTTCATCGCGGAAAAGCAGAAATTTTGAAGAAATATGATAAAAACATCACTTTTCTGGTACCCCACGTGGCCGCCATCTTGAATTTACCCATGATCCTCTGCTCTTGGGGTTATGCAAATGGGCTCAAAATGACCCAAATATGATAAACTATAAAGTCCTGGAGTTTCAGCACTTCGTTTTTCGTCGTTCTGGTGATAGCGCAGAAAGTTTGGTAGGGGGGCCATAATGCCCCCAGGCCAGGTAGGGTTAAATATATCTGTGCCATGTTTACTATTTATGGTATTCATGTTCAGGTGCAAAGAAATCTCGGGAGAACTGACCACCCATGACTTACAACTACTGGCTGCTATCTATGGAGAAAGTTCCATATATTCATTCACTTTCGGGGATATCAACGAAGCTCTGTTGTCCGGTATGACTCCATTGTTTTGATTACTTTTCTGTGAATTTCTTAATTAACAGGTTGAAACATCGTTTGACAATTATATAGAAATGATAACTTGGTATGGATTATAGCCCCCTCCCCCATAATTTTTATATATTGAAACAATGTTTGAGAGAAAAATTAGTCCATTTAATTTTCATTTCATTTCATTTTTATTTCACCCAAGCATTCCAATATACATATAATAATAATATAAGACGTACTGGATTAAAACCCCAGGGGACTTAAAATAAGTGAGATATGTGTTTGACGTAATACTAAATTTAAATATCTAACTTTCCTTTTATATAAACAAACTAAGAATCAAAAATAAATATAACAAAATCTAGTTTCAAATTCCACGAATTTTCTAAGTCGGGCATATAGAAACCGCATAATAAAAAAAAATGGCGTGATTTTTCAGAATGTGAGTTTTAATACGAGATTTAAATAGTGAGACACAAGTACAGGATTTCAACGGAGAGAGTAACTTGTTCCATATATTCCGGCCTTTAATTCTGGTGCTAAATAAGCATAAGCCTGAAAGATAAATTTGTATATAAGGATTTAAACTGGACTGCCTGTTCTATGTCTATACCAGAGATGGATAATTTGGGCTGGTTGCGAAATTTGCACGGTTTAGAGGGTTTTATGTACATACATGTAAACGAAAGTTGTTTTTTTTTACATGCGAACTATAGTTATACAAATTGATGAGCTCTTTCGACATAGTTTCTATCAACATCTTACGGTCGTCTTTGGACAGCGTCGCAGATGTGTCATCAGCGAAGAGTAGAATTTCCATAACACGGCTTGCAGCAATAATGTCATTGATATAAATAAGGAAAAGAATTGGACCTAAAATAGATCCCTGCGGTACTTCACAGGATACCTGTTGCAACGATGATATTGTATGATTATATTGTGTACACTGGATTTAAGACGATACGTAACTATGGAACCTTTTAGACGTTCGTCTTAACCTATAATCAACATGTATAGAAGGATGGCGTGGTTGACCGTGTCAAAGGTTTTGATAAATCCAGGAGGGTTGTGATAGAATATTTCTTGGCCTCTCTGGAGTGATTAGCTCGGAAGGCGTACTGGTTAGCGCATATTATATTGTACGTATCTAAGAAGGCGATCATTCTGTTAACTGCAAGCTTTTCAATTATCTTGCTCAGACAAGCCAGTACTGATATAGGTCATTAATTTTCAAATATATTACTTTCATCATTTTTGAACAGAGGGGTTACTTTTGTCAGCTTCAATGCCTTCGGTCCATACTTGACCATTATGTACATTTTATACTTTACTTTATAGACCATAAGCATATACAGCTTTTAGCAACTCGTAAGTAGTACGCAATGGCTTGATAGTTCTCCGGGGTTACAGCATATATCAAATCAAGAGCAAAATAAAAATCACTGACATAATTGAATAAGCACTCATAGTTAGAGATTAATTTTCTGTGAATAAATAATGGTATAACTGATCTATTGATTCCTCTTACTCATGGCAAAATAAACTAACTTTGCAAAATTTATTTGCTTCTTTTCGTTAATAGGTGACATAATATTTATAACAATGTTTTCAAACTGTGGGCCATGCTGTTTGAAAACGATAGTAGATGGGCTGCTCTCAAGTCTCTATAGAATGGGCTTACACTTACGAATTGTATATTCATTCTCCACAGATTTACGGTTACAACATCCATAAATCATTCAAGCCTATAGTCGCTCGAGCATATTGTTCAATTTAGCAGTCAAATACGTTTTACATTTACCTCTAGCTAGCATTGTACGGTAGAGTAGATTTGTCACACAATATTTTGAATCAATGTTTTAAACCCCGTATTATATACATAAAACAGAATAGGGATATCTACCAAGTTCTAGACTACATTACAGAATTTCATGTGAATAAGTTCGATATCAGAGACATCACCAGCTCCCCATATTTCGCTGCTATATAACATACGTGAAATTAATTTGTCGAACAACGTGTTTGTGGACATTTGCGTGATAAATACATAGAGAGCAGTGCATTGATATATGCTGTCACATAGGAGATCAGCATTCTCGGTATAGTAATTTAATATTTTTGCATAACCTCGGTATAGTAATTTAATATTTTTGCAGAACCTCGGTATAGTAATTTAATATTTTTGCGGAACCGTAGATTAATGTGATTCCCCTTTTGTTTTTGACATCAGATAGCTAACCATTCTTTGAAATAGGTACAATTATATATAATGTATATGGTACTATAACCTCTTCACAACCAATACCATCAGTTTCTAGTGCCTTATCGCGTTTAAGCTGCTTGATAGCTGGTAAAAATTCACTTTCACTTATTTCCCTGTCGAATTCATCGATATTTATTTAATTCTCAAAACTATAGTTTCGTCGCACTCTCTCTCATATATCTCTGAAATAATTAACGAATTCTTTCAATTCTATTTTCGTTGAATCAATATATATATATTATAGGGGTTTTTTCTCTCTTTTTTGTATTTACCAGTAAACATTCTTTTGTTTTAGTATACATAGAAATATAGGCGGGAATAAGCCTCACGGGGCTTTTTCTATCCCTAAAGAGAACGATTTTGCAATATGGTATACGACGTCGCACGTACGGTTTATAGGAATGTATATGTGAGAGTATTTTGGTGGGAAATTTAAGCCGTATGACGTTGGCATTATACATGTAGGTTATATTTTCTGAGTATTCTTGCATTTACCAGGTTTACCCCATGTTGAGGCATTTATTCCATCAGACGTCCACAATGCTCATCTATTAACATCAGCTGAGTTAATTATTTGAGCTGATCTGTCATCACAGCTCCCGAGCTAGCGTATCTAATTCCGCTTAACCGGTGCTAGGGGCCGTGTGGATACGTCATTGTCTCCACATGAATATCTGCAATAAAAGAGCGGCTGAGATACTAAGGCTACGTCCGAGAATCCACCGTATTCTCGGGTCTGAATGCCAGGGAAGCTTTCCTCTAAAGTCGTATGGTTGCTTTTTAGTCGTCAGTTTTTCCCACCTCTTGCATATCGCTCCAAGTCATGCGCTGCTGTGAAATTGGTCAGTTTTCGATGAGGTCTAATTTGAGTTTATATTTCAATAGAGGTGTATATTGAATTTCCTTGAGCAAGGGGACAATTTATTCTACTCTCGAAGACCAATACTGTAGTAGTATAAACTATAATTTGTATAAGTAAATGGGCCTGTCATGATTGAGTTAATGTGCACGAGTATGATAGTGGTGAATCGCCGATTGTTTTTGAAGTAGTATCGGAAATTACTTGGTAGTAAACTGGGGCCGTGGAAGAATTTGTGGATTAGCAGAAGAGATGAGTATAGGTTCAGTTGAAAAGTCTGTGTTCGATTTTACTAGATAGAGTAATTATCCACAAGGCCCTCTTCTGGAGTAAAAGCAGAGGATTTAATTGACTGGCATACACATTTCCCCGGAGAATGTTAATGTAGATAAGTATGGATATATCGATGATACATCGATTCTATAGAATAAACAGCGTTTTTCTTGATAGATATTTTAATATAATTAATTATTCCTATTTTTCTAGATATTCAATTTTATATTTGTAATTACATGTAATGTGATCTGTCAAATTTATTTGTTTGTTGGAAGTTATTCTAAAGAATTTGAAATTGATTAGTTTTATTGGTGTTTGGCATAATTAACATGTATTGGTTTTCTATGCATCCCTCGATAGTCGAATAGAACAGGACCAAATATATTTTTTTTGAGACATAATATTAATTGTCTGGGTGAGATCATTCGAGGAGTACACTGTACTAGTGTCATCAGCAACAGTATAATTTGATTATATCACTTACACTACTTATATCATTAATACAGATAAGAAAGAGAAGTGTTTGAAGAATGGAACCTTGGGTACGCCACATCAAATAGGCAAAGGCATAAAAGAGATACATGTATCATTATTATAAGATATAGATTGCTTTCTGCCAGATAAGTAACTGCGAAGCCATGCAAGACATAGGAAACCGTATTGTGTTCTAATTTACAATGTTAACTATCATGATTTACAGTGTCGAAAAGTTTGGATAGATCAAGAGATGTAACAATGCTGTAGTCTTTCGATTTTTTGGTATTGGTAAGGAAATCATAGAGAACATGCTGCAACAGCTGTAGAATTATTACCCTGGAATCCATGCTGATTTTTAGAAATTATTTCGTCGGTATCCAGAAATTCAGGGGCTGTTTGAATATCCTGTGTTTCACATCTCCATAGTGTTCAAATGAACAGTCACATTAATTCTTTTTAGATAGTCTGATCATTTTATTTAATTTATTTCTATCTTGTGTATACTGTTCATAGGCATTGGAGTCGTGAGGGACTATAAGTATGATACTTGCTTTTCCGTGAACAGAGTCTAAAATACCACTATAGTTACCCAGGGCTTGATTATATCCTGTTTTTTCTTGCTTAATTACTATGAGAGTGAATCGGTCGTCAGCAGTTCTAGTGGGACTTGCTTTGCTTTCCTACCTTTTTAGCTCATCTGGGCCGAAGGCCCGATGGGCTTATGTCATGGCCTGATTGTCCGTCGTCCGTCGTGCGTCGTGCGTAAACATCTTCTTCTCTGAAACCGCTTGGCCGATTAAGCTGAAACTTGGCATGCATGTTCCCCCCCAATGAGTACACCAGAATTTGTTCATGCCGTGTCGATACGATTTTAAATATGGATGCCATGGCGGCCATCTTCAATTTGCCAGTGAAATCTTGTCTCAAATTTGGTACACCGGTTCCCCTTTGGGTCTAGTTGTACAACATGTGTACTTTAGTCCAATTTGAATATCCAATATGGCCACCAGGCGGCCATCTTAGATTTCCCCATCAAACTTTGTTATCGCGATTTCTCAGGAACTACTTCAGGGATCTTTCTCAAATTTGGTACACAGGTTCCCCTTGAGGCCTAGTTGTGCAAGATACCTTTTGTGGTCCGATTCAAAAATCCGATATGGCCACCAGGCGGCCATCTTGAATTTCCCGATGAAACATTGTTATTGCGATTTCTCAGGAACTACTGCATAGATCTTTCTCAAATTTGGTACACAGGTTCCCCTTGGGGTCTAGTTGTGCAAGATACCTTTTGTGGTCGAATTCAAAAATTCAATATGGCCACCAGGCGGCCATCTTGGATTTCCCCATGAAACATTGTTATTGCGGTTTCTCAGGAACTACTGCATGGATCTTTCTCAAATTTGGTACACAGGTTCCCCTTGGGGTCTAGTTGTGCAAGATACCTTTTCTGCTCTGATTCGAACATCCAATATGGCCACCAGGCGGCCATCTTGGATTTTCTCATGAAACTTTATCGCGATTTCTCAGGAACTACTGCAGGGATCTTTCTCAGCTTTGATACACAGGTTCCCCTTGGGATCTACTTGTGCAAGATACCTTTTGTGATCTGATTCAAAGATCCAATATGGGCACCAGGCGGCCATCTTGGATTTCCAGATGAAACATTGCTATCACGATTTCTCAGGAACTACTGCATGGATCTTTCTCAAATTTGGTACCCAGGTTCCCCTTGGGGTGTAGTTGTGCAAGATTGTGGTCTGATTCAAAAATCCAATATGGCCACCAGTCATCTTGGATTTCCCCATGAAACATTGTTATTGCCATTTCTCAGGAACTACTGCATGGATCTTTCTCAAATTTGGTACACAGGTTCCCCCTGGGGTCTAGTTGTGCAAGATACCTTTTGTTATTTGATTCGAAAATCCAATATGGCCACCAGGTGGCCATCTTGGATTTTCCCATGAAACTTTATCGCGATTTCTCAAGAACTACTGCATTGATCTTTCTCAAAGTTGACACACAGGTTCCGCTTGTGGTCCAGTTGTGCAAGATACCTTTTTTGGTCCATTTTGAAAATCCAATATGGCCGCATCTTGAATTTCCCATGAAACTTTATCAGGAAATCTCAGGAAATTACTGCATTGGTCATTTAATGTTCAAGGGGGACAACACAAGTTAGAAACTCATCTGTTGCAGTTTTTTAGTAAACATTTCTCACAGCTACTTTCTCCAGTTACAGTCAGATGAGCTACAGTGCCGTGACACTATCTTTACCCTTTTCCCATAATTTCTTTGGAGCTTTATTTACATCTTTCTCGCGAAAAAAAGTATTTTTGCCTTCCTTTTAGCCCCATTTTATGCCTGTTTGAATTTAAGACTTATTTAAGTAATCTATCTAAATTAATCTTAGATTTGTTTCTCTTAAATGCCTTTCAACTTGAACTAAATTGATGTTTGTCCTCCACACAATCCTCATAAACCAAAGGTGATTGTCTGGTCTTCCGTGTTTTAGCTCTCGGTTTGTATTTTTTTCTGAAAAACTTCATAATATATATCCTAAATCTTGTCGGAAGTATTTAACATCGCTTCATTGATATTAGATCACCTTTCTTCGAGCCCGATATTGTTTCTCTAAAATAAAACTCGGTTTGGTCTACATGGTCTAGCAACATGTAATTCAGTAATGAAGGCAGGCAAACAATAGCGACATTGGTTATGTTACTGTCCATGTTACTGCATAGCCAGTTGGTTAAACTGTTAGTCACATAATGATTCTTTGCATGACATATATGGATGAATGAATGAATGAATCTTTATTTAAACTCGATAATTTCATAAACCATGGCTTGTTTACATGAAAGTCGAATATTATAACAATAAACAAAGATAATTAAAACAACAATACATATTAAGAGAAGAAAAAATTGCAAATAGAGTTTAAACTAAGCGGATACCTGTACTAAAATAATTCAACATAAGAACTGCTAAAAAGAAACTGTAAGGTCGAACATAATAACTTAAGGATGTCCGCTGGTGGTAAATCAAAGTAATTAACTTTTTGAATAATGTGTGTTGTTGCATTCATAATTGTGTAATATGAGGAAAAACAAGGAAAAAAATATAGGTTGGTGTGCATTTTTTAGCTGTAGGCAACGTTAAGTGGACTGACCCATGCTCCATTTGATAACCCAGAAAGCATAGGGAATAGCCCTAGTTTTGAAGCATATTCATGAAAAATTCATATAAATAGTATTTAACTCTTTCTTATATTCTAACTGTTTGCAGATAATCACAATGTGTATCAAAATTTAGCAAATTGGATGGATGTTGGTGTGCAAAATTCTCGGCTAGAAGGCTTTTAAAGGAAATCCCCATCTCTTAACCTAGGGAAGGGAGATAACCCAATAGAAAAACAGGCAAAATGGCTGCCAAAGTCAAAAACCACCAGCGGACATCCTTGAGTAGATTTGTAAAGAATTTTCAATTTGAATTAAAATAATCCAGTATATTAATTACTAAACAAAATAATAATAATAATAATAATACTAACAATAATAATAATAATAATGCAAATAGAGATCAAATCAAGTGGATACTAAAATAATTTAGTATAAGAATTACTAAAAACTGACAGGTCAAACTAAAAAATTAAATAGATTTGTTAAACTTTTAAGATAGACTAAAATATTTCAGTATAACAGTTGCCAAACAAAATGTCTGGTTGAACATAAAAAGTTAAGTAGATTTGTTAAAACTTTCAATGAAGAACTTAAAACAGGCTTTCTTAAAACTATTGAGACTGGGTGACTGTCTGATGGTGTCCGCAAGGGAGTTAAAAGTAGTGGCACCGGAACACTAAATGAACGCTTGAAAAGCTCTGTTCTTGCAAAGGGAACACGGAGTACACCGGACGAGCCCGCTCTAGTACGATGTATGTTACTAGGGGAATAACCAGTTGCTTATATTATTAGTACATAATGATTCTTTTCATACAGTTTGTTATATAATGATTCTTTGTACCCCGCCCATGTTACTATGGGCATAACCAGTTGGTTATATTGTTAGTTACATATGATTCTTTGTGTGCCATCTATGTTACTATGGTCACCTGTAAACTAGATTAGATTTTGCAGTTTGATTTTTGTTATTTTTCCTTTGCCGTCACATCCAGGTATGTTCTCGGCGAAGATATGCAAAAAGCTTGGGACTCTGGAGGCGCAGTGGAAATATTTGCCGACTCTAGTTCAAACGCAACTTATGTCCCTCAAGTAAGTTCTAGTTTGCCTATTATACCGCATTGCAAGAAAAATACATTTTTACATATGCATTGATATAACCTGAAGATATTTCTTCTATTCTTTCATTTACGGTTTCCCTTCATTTATCGCCAAAGTTTGCAGAATCGCAGACGTAAAATAAGTTACCTGCCTCGGTATCACTTCAGTATGATGAACCTTTTGATTGTTTTTTTACCGGAATGATGCACGTCTTCTCCACTGTGGTCGTCATGCTTTCTTCCTCGAAGGATATTTCGGAACTTCTACCGGATCTGGGAAATGACGGAATATGTTCCGTCTCTTTGGAAATGCCTTTCTGGAGAAGATTGTGGGCAACGTGTGTGTGCATGTGCCACTGTCTTACTTCGCACATACGCCAAGATACACGATAAGAAAGAGCTGCAGCCGATAGTCGTTCTGCTGCAATGCTTAATTTCAACTGTTTCAGGATAACTTCCTGTTTGGAGTCGCTGTACAATCTTAGGACAGCCGCTACACACCTTGATGACAAAAAGGCGAAGGCCTGGTTCTACTGCTGTTGTTTGGATGTACTCTTGGACACAGGTGATTCCATATATCTGGTAATATTTGCAGCGGAGCAGGAAATGGGGGTGGAGTGATAGAGGAGCATACCGATCGCTATGAATTTCCATATAAAATGTTGGCAAAATCGGCATTTTTGTTGGTTGTTTCCCCGCCGTTGCCTCCTCCATACACTTCAGCTGACTCGAACTATCATATCTCCAGATCATGATAACCTGTATATAACTGTTTACTAATTACAACTACAAGCGTCTGGTCTGTCATTCATAATTCAGTCTTCGTCCATAAAGAATATCCGCGTCTATAATCCAAAGACCTATTCCATATTCCATATAACAGCATTAGCACCAAATTCAAAAAGACAATCATAGTATACATAAACATACGCTAGTTTCCTGCAAGAGAGAAGCGGTCAACAGTTTTCAATGATGCCGGCAAGACATCATGATGTTCCAAAAATATCAAATCCGTATCGCTGATCAGTATTCTTAATCCATATGATATTTTTTGCAAAGTCGTCATCTAGAGAATGATGTATCTCAGTCGCGCTTTGATTGCGACTGTTCATATGAGCATCATGAGGATCTTGAAGTACATGGGTTCATACGGCCTCTAGCCCCGGGTTAAGCGGAATTAGACACAAGTTACGAAACGTAACGCCATAGATCTTGCACGCTACGCTCGTATTTTGCTATCAGCATGCGATATGTATCGCCAAATTTGAGAAACTTTGAGTGGAGGCGCTTGGTGGTACAGCCCAGTTTTATAAGTTTCTGCAACAATGTTTTGTGACGTTGATTAAAATCGTCACAGTTAACACAGGATCTAGCAAATGCTACGAGGCGAGATATGTTTTCGCCATATGCAGGTCCCACTGGAATATTACTGTCCAGAAAGGGATAGTTTACGATGTTGAAATTGTAATCATCTCTTTTGTCATAAAGTTTACGAGAGAGAAGGCCCGCTTCATTTTTATAGAGATATAGGTCTAAATATGATGTGCCGGTAGGGCTGTCTGTAGTTTCCTTCAAATCCAATGAAGGTGACTGAATATATATCCTTCGCTGCGTCACTTATATAGCGATTATCCACAGCGAAAAGATCGTCTATATAGCGTGTGGTGAATGAGAAGGAACGGGCTTTGAATGGATCAGTTTTTGAAAGCGCCTGCATATAGTCATATTCATAAGAGAACAGATATAGGTCAGCCAATGGGGTGTACAATTAGTACCCATTGGAATACCTATATGCTGTTGATATATTGTGTTGCCAAATTTCACATATTTTTAATGAGAAATTCAAGCAACTCTATAAACAAAGAAACATTCCATGCATGATATCTCTTGTGTGTAGTAGAGCTGTCGCTTTTGTCCAATAATGACGCATGTACCGATACTGTCGAAAAATACAAGATAAATCCCGTCTCCTCTGGGATCAAATATAACTGCTTAAAACTACTTGGTCGGCTTCGTAATTTTGCCGTTTTTCATGGGTTTATCAGGCTTCTTCTAACAAATAGGTAATAATGTGAACTGAAACTTTGCGAGAGATATCTGGTACTCCGGAGGAACCTTTCGTGTGCTTCGCTTGTTCATTTAAGCTGTTTGTGTTAGCGCCTGCCAACTAGAAAAACTATTAAAATCTTTAATCTGAATTGACTGTTGGTATATTATTCAAAGATTACTTGTTCCAGAGACAAACATTCCTATGGGTTTGAGAAGGTTTTATTGCGAAAAAGTGGTATACTTCCGGCATCTCAACAGTGTCATTGGGTAATGGTGAATATATGTAATTGTATTGAATTGGTAGAGAGTGACGTGTTTCCCCCCGTTTCATTAACATCATTATAAAGAAGATATGTATGTGAAATTTGGCAACACAATATATCAAAAATATACCAATTCAAAGCCCGTTCCTTCTCATTCACCAAACGCTATATAGATGATCCTCTCGCTGAGGATAATAGCTATATAAATGGATATATATCCACCTTCACTGGATATGAAGGAAACTACAGATAGCCCTAACGGCACATCATATTTAGACTATCTCTACAACAAATGAAGCGTACCTTCTCTTTCGTCAACTTTATGGCAAAAGAGATGATTACAATTTCAACATCGTATACTATCTCTTTCTGGACAGCAATATTCCAGGTGGGTCCTGCATATGGCGTATGCATAACTCGCCTAGTAGCATTTTCTAGATCCGGTGTTAAATGTAACGGTTTAAATCAACGTCGCAAAACATTATTGCAGAAACTGATAAAACAGGGCTATACCACCAAGCGCCTCCACTCAATTATTTTCAAATTTGGCGGTACATATCGCATGCTGATAGTAAAATACGAGCGTATTGTGCAAGATCTATGGCGTTACGTTTCGTAACTTGTGCCTAATTCCACTTAACCCGTGACTGGGTGCCGTATGAACCCATGTACTTCAAGATCCTCATGGTGCTCATATGAACAGTCATAATCAAAGCGTGACAGATACATCATTCTCTAGATGACGACTTTACAACGAATATCATATGGATTAAGAATACTGATCAGCGATATTGATTTGATATTTTTGGTAAATCATGATGTTTTGCAGGCATCATCGGAAACTGTTGACCGCTTCTCTCTTGCAGGAAATTAGCCTATGTTTATGTAAACTATGATTGTCTTTTTGAATTTGGTGCTAATGCTGTTATATGGAATATGGAAATATTCTTTGAATTATGGACGCGGATATTCTTTAATAGGCGACGGCTGAACTATGAATAACGGGCCAGACGCTTGTAATGGATGACAGAATTTTAGAAAAGAATTGGTGCGATGAGTGGAAGGTGGTTCAGGCATTTCCCTCGAATTCCTATGGCTTAAATCACAAATCTTCCTACAGAATTTGAAATGAATAATTCAGTTACATTTCTTTGTATTACGTTTTATTCGGAGAAAATCATACTATGAGGATGAATCAGTAGTTATCTCTTCAAACCAGTGGAATTGTGTGCAAGGAAATAAGATGGCCTTGATCGAGATCGGCCATAATACCAAGCTCACCTGTATTGTTTGCATTTTGTTTTCAGGGTACCCCGTTGAGAGCTACCACGTGTGTATGATGTTTGCCTGTTGGTTGTTGAAAGAGCCAAATGGGCTTGGAAGCGTTGAAGAAGAAGATCTCCGATTATCCAACTATATCTTCATGCGACTGGCGGTTTGGTGAGCCTCAGTAGGCTAACAGTCTAAACCTGTCTACTCTTACTCTTATTCGTAAACTCCTCAAATGCCCAGAATAAGATACTCATCTGTGCCTCTCCACCTAACCATAACCCTATATGTTTCACCCCAGATAAGGGGAACACATTACCCTAGCCGTCTCCTATAGGCGCAGCTTTCCCCGAACTGTAACTGGGAAAGGGGACAGCAAATTGGGGGGCGGGGCTAGAGTGGGGGAGGAGGCGAGGGCAGATGAGCTTAAATTCTACGCCGGTACGTGTACAGCGTCGTGAATGAAACTATATCTCGAAAATATATATTTATTCGAAATTGCTCTAATTTCGGTATGTACAGACCAAACAAAACTTTGCTGCAAACAAAAACTCTGGTTTACTTCCAGGTATTGTAGGAAGAGAAGTTTCGTGGAAGCTGATCGCTGGTTCCAGATCGCGATCGACACGCAGCGAAGAGAGTTGGACAGCTTCTTTTCGGTGCAGTCACAAGCAAGACACATCGAATGCCTTCTCTTGACGTTGTGTGAAGCAAGACGGGGGAATATGGTGGCTTTAGACGAGAAGATCTACAAAGCTGTCACAAAGGTTATCTGATCACAATTTTATTCTTCGAATATTCACGGTCCTGAGATCCATAATTGCAATATAAGCTTTCCGATTAACACGATTGGTATATATGTAAAGGCCTTTGATTTTTTCTTTTCATCAGCAACTTACACAATCATAGTCATTTGTAAGCATGTAACTCTCCACTTTGGAATTTGTTCTGCTGCAGCCAGCGGAGCAGTACTTTCCTGCAACAGTTCATTTGTCATCTAAGATGAGTTTGTTTTTTATTTCTTCTGGATAGGAATTAACGTGGATGAAAGCCGCCCTGAAGTTCGTCCCTAGTCTGCGAGCACGCTTTCTCCACCTTGTCTCGTACTTGTACGCTCTCACGAAAAACAAGAAACGTTGTAAACACGAGATACTCCAATGCGCCAAGCTGGCAAGGAAACAGGGAAATTGGTTTGAGTTGAAATGGTCTCAGTACAACTTCAAACAATGGACACGGACAAATAAACTCAAAGTCATCAGAGACTCCGTGTGGTTGAGTTTCAGTGACGGGCATGCTATCGACTGGACAGTGGCAACGGAAGTTTCGGAAGATGTACAGTTCTATCCATGGCCCATTCCTGGAAGTTTGTCTGCGAAGAAGTGAATGTTGCTGCAATCGGTGAATCTTAGTACAGTCTCAGTGGACAGTTTGTAATATAACATGTGAAATTGTTTACGGTGACGGTAACTATGTCTGCAGAAGTAAGGTAGACTGGCGTTTATGTATAGTGTTACCAAAATCTCCTCATTGTAGTTCATACTGTATTTCATGAACTCATTGTATATAATTTACATTTTATCGCGTTTTATTATAATTAAAGTGCTTCTTTTCATTTTCTCACATGGATCTTCACTGATATTCGAATCAGCTGCCTGGGGTTTGTGGCAGCGGTTGTTCCATCGTCAATATACCTAAGCCACGTTATGACGTTAGTGTATATATATATATATATATATATATATATATATATATAGTTTCGGGTGTCATTGACCGTCCGCAGTATGATTACATTTACTGGCCTAGCCCTTTAGATCACAAAAGTTATTCTGAGGTACCCAACATCCAGCAATGTTTCACAGATTCCTTTAATCAGAATTATTTAATTTTGATGCAAGTTGTCTCATCAATTCAGTATAACAATCAGTCTCATGTATCAAGTGAATGCTTTGGCAATAAGGAAAAGCTCAGGCATTATCAAGAAAGCTGTTTGTCCTGACTTTAACCAAGAATGGAAACTCTAGGTCCCCGTCATGTCCGCGAGGTCCATACGGTCTGAACCTTACGATTCCATAGCCCAGTGAAAAGCTGTAATCTTTAGCGGAGTTGGGCGCCGTCTGTGGGATATTTCACTTGAGCTTACCGTCAAATATTTGAGCAAGTGATATTTGTCCGTAGACCTTTGTAGATAGAAAGCATTGAACATGGAAAGCTCATCGTCGCTTCAATTTTTTCCAGTTTCTAACTTACAAAACTGGGAGTCGGCGAACGGAAAGATCGACATCGTTCCGATGTTCCAGTCTTACATATCTCACCAACTTACACGGCAAAAAACTTCGCCGACGTCTCCGATATCCAGCGTCGTTCATTTAACCTTATTTGGCCAGGGACAGTGAGCCTGGATTGGGGGAGGGGGGTGGGTGGGTGGGATGCTGATTCCGCCTCCGCCACTTAATATTTTCGGTATCACTTAGACTAGGGAAGTGAAACTGGCCATACTATATTCTTGGGTCGAACACCAGAATGTAAAAATGTAGATTTCCCACAAGGCATTTTCCATTCGGCCTATTTTTCGATTTTTTTTTAAATTTATTTCAAAAGCGAAAAACAAGACCCCAGATGTTCTCCAAAAGATTAACGTCGAATTATGTCTGAAACTTGACCTGTGGAAGTTTGCGTTGAAATTCAGTCTTGACTAAATTGACCGTCCGCAGTATGATTACATTTACTGGCCTAGCCCTTTAGATCACAAAAGTTATTCTGAGGTACCCAACATCCAGCAATGTTTCACAGATTCCTTAAATCAGAAGGAAACTGTTTGTCCTGACTTTAACCAAGAATGTTTAGCGTCATATAAAAGCTATGACATATATACAGTCATATGCTATGACATAAATATACAGTCATATATAAACTGTTTGTCCTGACTTTAACCAAGACTGTTTAGCGTCATATAAAAGCTAAACAGCTAATACTGTTATATGGAATATGGAATAGGTCTTTGGATTATGGACGCGGATATTCTCTAATGGACGACGGCTGGATTATGAATGACGGACTAGACGCTTGTAATTGCCTATGGCGTATACATATCACGCCTAGTAGCAATAGCAACGATGTTAATCAACGTCACAAAACATTGTTGTAGAAACTTACAAAACAGGGCTACACCACCAAGCGCCTCCACTCAAAAGTTTCTCAAATTTGGCGATACATATCGCATGCTGATAGCAAAATACGAGCGTAGCGTGCAAGATCTATGGCGTTACGTTTCGTAACTTGTGTCTAATTTCGCTTAACCCGGGCTAGGGGCCGTATGAATCCATGTACTTCAAGATCCTCATGGTACTCATATGAACAGTAACAATCAAAGCGTGACTGAGATACATCATTCTTTAGATGACGACTTTACAACGAATATTATGGATTAAGAATACTGATCAGCGATATTTTTGGAACATCATGATGTATTGTCGGCATCATTGAAAACTGTTGACCGCTTCTCTCTTGCAGGAAACAAGCCTATGTTTATGTATACTATGATTGTCTTTTTGAATTTGGTGCTAATACTGTTATACGGAATATGGAATAGGTCTTTGGATTATGGTCGCGGATATTCTCTAATGGACGACGGCTGAATTATGAATGACGGACAAGACGCTTGTAATTCAGTGTTAGACATGAGCGTCGCTGGGGGCGGAGGGTGTCCCCCCGTCAGTATCTCCCCATATTAGACAGCACAGGCTGAGCCCTATAAGTGTATAGAGATATTATGTATTACAACAAACCCGTTGTTGGGAACTTCCAAAACTACAGCTTGATTCTGCCTACAGTTGGGTGGATTATTCCTCATTGACAACAATTGGGGGCTTTCCTGATATAAATGAACAACAAATGACTCTGCCTACTGACGGATGACCTGCTGTCCACCAATGATGTCCGGCACATTTCTGGGATGTAGACTTTCATTTCTTCATATGCTTTACTGTGGGCATTATTTTCAGCTAATCATGTACTCGACATGTATCGATCCAGCCACATCGCAGTGGCAGATGTGAAAAATGAAGTAAACAAGCTAAAAGAACTGTTAAAAAGACCAGTGGTCAAAGAAGGCAAGACTACAAGTCCACAAGTATTTATTACCTGTATATGATAGGATTCTGCTGGGGGATTGTTAGTCACCCTCCATACATGTCATTCGACAAATATATGTAGGTTTATTGTTTTGGTGGAAAATTTAAACCGTACGATGTCGGGTATTACAGGTTAGGTTTTCTGGGTAAACTTACATTTACCAGGTTTATCCCATGTTGAGGCGTTTACTCCATCAGACGTCCTCGATCCATTTAACGTCATATGATTTATTTGTTTCAGCTGATCGCTCATCACAGCTCCCGAGCTAGCGTATATCATTCCGCCTAATCCGGTGCTAAGGGCCGTGTGGATACTTCATAGTCTCCACATGAACATCTGCAATACAAGCGCGGCTGAGATACTTAGGCTACGTCCGACAATCCACCGTATTTTCGGATCTGAATGTAAGGTTCCGAGGAAAGCTTTCAGGTAGTGTCATATTGTTACTTTTTAGTCGCCAGACGTCGTCAATTTTTCCCACCTCTTGCATATCACTCCAATGCACAGAAGCCTAGTTGGACTACCGGATAAAAGAATTGTTGTTCAGAGCAGTGAGAAACGTCTTTGTTAGAAAAATCTCAACGTTTGACATGGAAATGGTGGCCAACTCAAGCACTGACCGGGCGTACCGCGCCATTTAAACAAACAATACAGTGGCTGTTCATGGTTTGTACATGCCTCATAATTGAAGTCTTGCGCAAAGCAAAGGGTCTTTCAGGTTGGGCGAACGTCTGTAACAAGTTCGAACTGGTGGAAGTACCGCAGACAGTATAGAATCGAGAACTACATGTTTTTATCCGGATAAATAAAGCAATCTGGCCTACATTTGGACGGTATTTATAATCCATGGGAGAAGTTCTGTGCCCTCTTCACTAAGAGTAGAGGATGAGGTTTGAATAACAAGCTGTTAATCTTTCTCAGTTTTCAAGCCGAATGTGCTCGTTTGACGAGTGCGCGAGTAAGGCTATGGCATGCCGTATAGTAGTCACAGTCATTGTTGCAAATTCGACGAAATCTCAGAAATTGAGATTTGACTATATCAGGAAAAGTGTAATGAGGATGGAACGAAGTATGATGAAGAAGCTGCTGGCTATCGGTGGTACCCTGTGGACGCAAAACGGCTGCCTTTGTATATCATTGCGTCTAGAAACGCTACCGAATGGATCTGGACATTGTATTGAAGTTCAATATTGAGTTTATGAGAATTGAGTATTTGTGTGAATTCTTCAAAGTCCTCTATGGTGCCCTTCCAAATACCAAATGTCATTTGTTAAGCGGGTCCAAAGCAAGGGTTTGATTGGACAATTAAAGAGAATTTCTTCTTCCCAATCCACCATGTAAATGTTAGCATAAGCTGGTGCAAAGATATTGCCCATAGCTGTGCCCGTTATTTGTAAATATTGCTGAGGACCGATATATATATCCAGCAGCTTTAAAATATGATCGTTGTTTTTTGTTGACGAAGGATGCTTTGACAGGGCTTTGTAAAACTCTCATCGGAATCGATGTTGAGTAAAGAGACTCAACGTCCATCGTGAAGAGAAGAACGTTGTCATCATAACAATCGCTCGAGAGACGTTTCAAGAAATCCAGACTATCGCGTACGTAACTTGCATGAGTTTGAGAGATTGGATTGAGCACAAAGTCAATATACTTTGCAACTGCCACTGTTAGAAACAATAGGTCGCCCTTTCGGCATTTGGGGATTCGGCTGAGACAAAATGTCTTCATGTAATGAATAAAAGATCCTATTTCGGCATTGACTGTCGTCTGTTAGTTAATTCAACTCATTTTTAGTAATGTTGCCCCCGTGGTAGGTATCAGTTAAAAGTTCGAAGTTTAGTTTGATTTTGGAGTAAGAAGGAATTAAGAATTAAGGTTTAACATCGCGTTCAGCAATATTCCAGCTATATAGCTGGGGTTCAATGGGAGTATAATATTTCGGATCTATCAGTTGTCTGTGAGTCTCAGCCGTATACAGGGATTTGTCCATAAGAACTGTCGCGCCGCCCTTATCGGCTGGCTTTATCACAATATCAGAACGTTTGAACGAAGAAAAAATAGCCACCCGTTCTAATTTCGGGAGATTGTCACGACAATGATGGCGAGGGAATGCGGAATTAAACTGACCAAGTTGTGACTTAAATTGGAGTATCTCCGAGCACAGTTGGTTCTCTGACTGTCTTCATGTGGACTTCAGCTTCTGTAGTCGACTACGTTCAGAAGAGGTGGAGTCTCTGCCTAGAAAGTGATACTTATGCTCGACTCGCCGCAAGAAAATAGCAATGTCTGAATGGTTCTGGATGATTTCATCCAGTAGAGAAAAATGGGTGTCGGTACGAAAGACAAACCCCTCGACAGTAACGACACTTCAAGGTCCGTTAATTGGCCCTGAGAAAGGCTATAATTAGTGTTAGAAATTTTCAACGAGTTTATATCGAGATTTCCATGGCAGGGTTGCTCTGCGCATACAAGATATCGGAAATCCTCCTTGCTGGAAGAGTGCAAAATTTATTCTAGTAGTGGAGCATTTATCCCAGTGCTGCCCAGAAAGGGCACATTACAAATCCAACTCCGACGTTTTATAATTGTATACTTTATTGATATGTCAGCAGCTTTATATCACAATTGTTTCCTCACAAAATGTAGGGTATCTGAATGAATAACCCTCCTCACTGCATCTTCACCTAATAAGCTATATACAGTTGATATTGTAAACATTCGACCAACCAATTTATATGTTTATATTTGCATATCACGCGACAAGATAAATGGCTCTTAGATCACAATTCAGCGTTATTGTTCATATAACAGTCATGAATACCTCGCATAAAAGTCTCCCTGGTATAAACCGCAGTCAATCTACTGAAAATAACAGAAAATGTTTGGAACAACAAAATCACCCATGGGTGAAATAACTCATACCATGTTTTATATTGAGAACAGTATGAATCCAAATTCCAAGGTATTCAAATAGTTTTAATTGTATTGCTTATTTTCCATCGCCTGAGAAATCAAAATAATAATATTTGCAGGAATCTCTAAAGAAAGAAGAACCGAAATCACATAGCGCAGAGAGTACAAAGAGAAATATTAATTACATAACGAATCGGGGCGACACAGTCAATATAAGAATTGCACATTGGCATACACTAACAGTTTTAACACGGAATGCACATAGCTGACAGAAAAATCAATACTGTCCGATAAAGGACGGAATAGACACTTGAAGTCCCAGTATCGATATTCTAAAATCGGCATTCGATTGAACGGGGAAAAAATATGCATTGCTGTGTCGCCACAACAAATGTAGGTTTACATGGTAACGTTAATACTAGGTTCGAAAATCAGTCATCTGAGATTACCTATACTTTTTCGGGGTCTCATTTTCCCGAGTTCTTGGCACGCGTAATCTTCCCCATTTCCCTCCGCAGACGTTTTGTATACGTTAATACGTCATCTGTTATGATTTTCTAGAAAATCGGATTGGAACACTCAACAGATTGCGAACTTTCCTTGATTGATTATAAATAGCCCGGATACATATGAGATCAAACGCGAATATAAATACCGCAGTTGCCCAGGTTATGGCGCAAGGCCACCATAAAGGTTTGCCAACATACTCGTATTGCCCGAAATCAAATGCAAGACGCTTCCGGGAACACTGGCAGATTAGTACGTCTTGAAAATAATTTACCGTTGTCGTTTTACGCAGAATCATTCAAAGAACAATGATTTTAATTTCCGGTCCGTCAATCTGAGCCCTGCCGAATCGATAAAATCGGTCGACATAACGTGCGACAGCACGCGACCCTCAGGTAAAATATGGATTTTAGAGGAATTAATACATGTACCATTGACGTGAATGAGGGATGGTCCACTAGAAATAGTCCATTAAGGGTTTTTCAGTGATTAATGGCTTCTACTCGTATTTCAATAATGTTTCGAATTTTTCATTCTACAACAGGAGCCCGTGTCTGGGAACAATACTAGTGACTATATATTGTTTATCTTAACAATAAAATGATTGCTGCAACTGCTGTACGAAGGCTGGAGAGATAAAGCGAGATTATCACCTTAAATGCCGGAATAATTCCTTATGACCACGCTGGTACAATATAGCAAACATTCACGGGTGTAAACATGCTGCACAGCGACAAACATGCTAACCAACTAGATCATTCGCCGTCATCCACGTGCTCCTATATACAAAGTGTTAGTAATACTTGCACCCACAACACCCGCTCTGACTACACCTGATAACCACATCAACAACAGCAGCAATTCTGTCATATCTGCGATATTCACATATATCGAAGTCTGCAAGATATCGCTTGCAATATTGTTTCGAATATGGGACTGATATTGGCTACTCCCAGTTAATTGGATACATTCGATAGATGTATAAAATGGTAGACATTTATCGATAATAAACACAACCATGTTATATCGTGAGGCAAAAAGTCTACACGACACGATTTACGTCACGAACAAACACGTTTTAAAAGCTGATTTTAATCAACCGTTCACATGCAACACCCACGCCACATTTTCATATAGAAGATCCGCTTCAAATGTGTCTGTGATAAGGTCCAGTCTAACAAGCAGAACTGCTCTACTTCTCTCTCCATCATCTCATTTGTTCTTCATTTTTCCCCTTTCTGTCGCTACAGCTGATGGAAATTGTTCGTCGCTTGTCATTAAAGTTTCCCCATCCTATCATCACAGCTCATGGACATTATTCGTGGTTTTTCGTTCTAGTGTCCTCTTCCTCTCTTTGCAGCTGATGGACAGTGTTCATGGCTTGTCACTCAAGTTTTCCCTTCCTCTCCTTACATCTGATGGACAGTATTCGTGGCTTGTCATTCAAGTTTACCCATCTTGTCTTTACAGCTTAAAGATATTGTTCTTGGCTTGCCATTCAAAACAACACTTGGCTTGCCATTCAAAAAAACAACACTTGGCTTGCCATTAAAAAAAAACACGGCAGTCCGTTATGACCAGTTTGGTTCACCCGAAAAATGTTATATATATATTATATGTATATATTTCACAATCTGTGGACGGCAGCTGATATATTCTTAAAGCCATACACATATGTACATTCATAATGCCACAGCAAACCTTTGTTGAATCCAAGTAAGTGTCACAGGACGAATAATCCTTTCCACATCAACAAGGACTTTTGCCCTGGATTTTGCGTTTTGTTTCACTGAAGACTATGATCTCGTCGTACTGGTAATAGCTGTCGTGGCGCGAGAACCTGCAACGCGTGATCTTGCAGAGGAGGCTTGTGACCTCAGGGCCGAAGATGGAACTATTCTTTTCTTGTCGTCTTTACTCACACAACAGCAACACCATACCACGCATATAAATAAAATTAATCCGATGAAAAATCCTAGTCCTGCAGCGAGTCCAATTATCATATCCTGTTCATCCTCGTTCACTCCTCCTCCTGTATCACCCTATGGAAACGATAGAAAATATGTTGAGGTACATAGTCATATATAGTGTCTTTGTAGCAATTATGGGCATCATTGGATGCCAATGGAGCAATCTTGTATAATACAACTGAGAATAATTTAAGAAATAGTGTTTTCATAGGCGTGCTCAATGGTTATTTTACACACGGTTAGTGTTGGAAAGTTTATATTTTAGAGCAAGGGGGAAGATTATAATGAAAGGTTGAAAAAATATTTTAAACGAAAAATCAATCTTTCTCCCCTTTCTTGAAAAAACTCGTCCACTGATGCTCCTGTCTTGGTTGGCATCGTGCCAATGTCAGTGGACGAGTTTATGTGGTCCACTAACTTAAGAAATAATGTTCGATGTTATTGTTCGTGTTAATGTTCGTGTTGAATTCACATAACCGTGCTGAAACGTGTAATAAATGTTATTGTTAGCTCGATGTTATTGACACAAGTGTTATAGAATAAGAAATATTTGCTTGTTTACTGCGGTAAAACAAGTAAGATAGATCATCATGCAATGGGATGAGTAAGTTTGGTCACGTAGGCCGTAGGCCTGAGTGATCAAACATGGATGGCATCGCATGGCGATCTGTCCTACTTGTTTTACCGCAGTAAAGAAGCAATTATCTCTATTCTACTATACTACTACACAAACGGCAGAATTGTGGAGATTTTTCAAGCAAAGGAATATATTTTATCATGTAATTACACGTTAGCATCCCTACACGCGACAAAAAATCCGTTCGTCCATGAATTAATCGAAGCAAACGACATCTGCAAGTCGCGTGCTCGAAATCGACACGCAGGAGAGTCCAAAGTATGGCAGCTAGGGGCATGCTAAAACGCTTGTAATGTTCAAAATGACGAAAAACCAATGTTAACAATTACCAATAAATTTCAAGAATATTCCAACTAGCGTGAACCTTGGATTTATAAATACATTACCGTGGACCCGGTACTTCATATACAATGGTCATATCACAGTACACGGATTAGCTTGTCCCTCCGCTGGTAGAGTGCAACAGGGCACGTGAAGAAAATCATGACGTCAAACTATCCACACCGAACCGCTCATCAAGTGACGTCTATCGGAAGTAGATGCCACCTGGGCTTCCTTCCTTACTATGTAATAATGTTATTTGGTAAAACACACCGGGTGTTGTAGAATAGTAGAATAATCGGACCATTATACTAATATTGAGGCGTATAAATGGTTGCTTAGTACACCTACGTTGTCTTGCAAACGCCAAGCTTCCTGAATTCTTAAATGTATCATAAACAGCTAGCAGCACCTTAGCATTAGGTCTTCCTATATGCACCAGAAAGTTATTTCATTTATTTTATTTTCTTCAATGAGAAAATAAAACCAAGATTCATGAACAAATTAGTTAATGCATATAAAAACGGTCAGTCGTAGCATTTCGTAGACAAATTCCTAAAAACTACTCATGAACCCAGAGCCATTTCGCGTTATATCGAGTAATAAATTCATATACGTTGTGGAATAATTTCATTTTTGTTCCAGGGGTCTATATTATCAGAGACTTGTCAGAATGAGTTGGTGATTCCCATCAAAGAGACGAAATGTCAAGACTGACCATATTTAGGTATCATTATATCATCATTTTCCAATGACTCCAAACAAATTGGGGATGGAAACTTCCAAAATTTCGGATGCACCCCATATTTGACGGTCCACAGCTAAAATGATGCTACTAGCTCTTTCTGAGAAAATCAGGAATATCTGGCTCCAATAAAAAGACCACTTAAGGTCAACGGTCGAATACCGATCACATATCTGATTAGATTCGTATAAAATGTTGATTGGTTAATTACTTTAATGGACCGAACATTATCCGATAAAATATGTAATAGTCCATGGGCCCCAAATTTCGCCAACCCGTATCACTCGAGGTGGCAAATTCTAGTAATGTTTTGGAAGGGGTTCATGCCTTTACCGGTATATGTTATTCACCATTCTAAATCCAAACCTGAGATGGGGGGATACGCTTCCTTTTATGTTTTACAATTCTGGTCGCTATAGAACCGAAACTTCTCACACACTGTATGTAGGCGCTGGTCCATCGACATAAGCAAACTTAATGTTAAACATTTATTTGGTGACGTTATATTGACTTAATAAGCTGGGTAGGCATTTCTTGTCGAATTATCGATCCATTAATTTATTTTTCAGAATCTACCGGTGTGAAAGGAAAGAATTGGAGCGATGCAAGTTTCCCAGCAAAATGTCCCTTTTCATATGTTTAATGTTTGTACCAGTTTTTACGCAATAGTTTACTGAGTTGTTGAATTGAATCCTTAGAATTTTGTTTGATCGTCGCTGTATAGCTGAAATATTGCTGAATGCGACGTTAAACCTTAATTCTTTTTCTCTCCTGTCTCTCTTCAGGAACGTATGTCTAACCTGTATTGCAAGTAAGGGAAAATGACTATTGAATATTCGATTTATGTTTTTGAAGAGATATTTGAATGTATGTATGTTAACCATACTGTAGAAATGTCGGTCCCCAAGACGACCTAGGGCTTGTGCGCGATCTTAGATATTATAACGCAAGGTCGTCTGTTGACTCGGGTGGTGGTGTCTACATAACTTTTCGACTAGATAGATGCCAGTCCGGCTTCGAGGTTTCTCGAAGACTTGAAAAGGATAGCAACACAACGCGCATTGCTGAAGATAGTTTTTACTATATATGCATTTCGTACCAGCTACAACATTTCACGTAGTTTGTGAACTCTACCGGTGGTGTGTAGGAGAGTATGATGATATAAACTCTTATTTGAAATCATTCACTTTTATACTGTCCTGTATGAATGAAGGTGCAAGATGGCACATCAAATTCTCAGTACAATTATGACAACTCGAATCGCTATCTGTCTCAAAACTAAAACATCCTCATCAGACTAAGGATTCATGAAGTACAGATTCAGTGAAGTACAGATTTCCCTGGCAGGGTTGCTCTGCGCATACAAGATATCGGAAATCCTCCCTGCTGGAAGAGTGCAAAATTTATTCTAGTAGTGGAGCATTTATCCCAGTGCTGCCCAGAAAGGGCACATTACAAATCCAACTCCGACGTTTTATAATTGTATACTTTATTGATATGTCAGCAGCTTTATATCACAATTGTTTCCTCACAAAATGTAGGGTATCTGAATGAATAACCCTCCTCACTGCATCTTCACCTAATAAGCTATATACAGTTGATATTGTAAACATTCGACCAACCAATTTATATGTTTATATTTGCATATCACGCGACAAGATAAATGGCTCTTAGATCACAATTCAGCGTTATTGTTCATATAACAGTCATGAATACCTCGCATAAAAGTCTCCCTGGTATAAACCGCAGTCAATCTACTGAAAATAACAGAAAATGTTTGGAACAACAAAATCACCCATGGGTGAAATAACTCCTACCATGTTTTATATTGAGAACAGTATGAATCCAAATTCCAAGGTATTCAAATAGTTTTAATTGTATTGCTTATTTTCCATCGCCTGAGAAATCAAAATAATAATAATTGCAGGAATCTCTAAAGAAAGAAGAACCGAAATCACGTAGCGCAGTTAATTACATAACGAATCGGGGCGACACAGTCAATATAAGAATTGCACATTAGCATACACTAACAGTTTTAACACGGAATGCACATAGCTGACAGAAAAATCAATACTGTCCGATAAAGGACGGAATAGACACTTGAAGTCCCAGTATCGATATTCTAAAATCGGCATTCGATTGAACGGGGAAAAAATATGCATTGCTGTGTCGCCACAACAAATGTAGGTTTACATGGTAACGTTAATACTAGGTTCGAAAATCAGTCATCTGAGATTACCTATACTTTTTCGGGGTCTCATTTTCCCGAGTTCTTGGCACGCGTAATCTTCCCCATTTCCCTCCGCAGACGTTTTGTATACGTTAATACGTCATCTGTTATGATTTTCTAGAAAATCGGATTGGAACACTCAACAGATTGCGAACTTTCCTTGATTGATTATAAATAGCCCGGATACATATGAGATCAAACGCGAATATAAATACCGCAGTTGCCCAGGTTATGGCGCAAGGCCACCATAAAGGTTTGCCAACATACTCGTATTGCCCGAAATCAAATGCAAGACGCTTCCGGGAACACTGGCAGATTAGTACGTCTTGAAAATAATTTACCGTTGTCGTTTTACGCAGAATCATTCAAAGAACAATGATTTTAATTTCCGGTCCGTCAATCTGAGCCCTGCCGAATCGATAAAATCGGTCGACATAACGTGCGACAGCACGCGACCCTCAGGTAAAATATGGATTTTAGAGGAATTAATACACGTACCATTGACGTGAATGAGGGATGGTCCACTAGAAATAGTCCATTAAGGGTTTTTCAGTGATTAATGGCTTCTACTCGTATTTCAATAATGTTTCGAATTTTTCATTCTACAACAGGAGCCCGTGTCTGGGAACAATACTAGTGACTATATATTGTTTATCTTAACAATAAAATGATTGCTGCAACTGCTGTACGAAGGCTGGAGAGATAAAGCGAGATTTATCACCTTAAATGCCGGAATAATTCCTTATGACCACGCTGGTACAATATAGCAAACATTCACGGGTGTAAACATGCTGCACAGCGACAAACATGCTAACTAACTAGATCATTCGCCGTCATCCACGTGCTCCTATATACAAAGTGTTAGTAATACTTGCACCCACAACACCCGCTCTGACTACACCTGATAACCACATCAACAACAGCAGCAATTCTGTCATATCTGCGATATTCACATATATCGAAGTCTGCAAGATATCGCTTGCAATATTGTTTCGAATATGGGACTGATATTGGCTACTCCCAGTTAATTGGATACATTCGATAGATGTATAAAATGGTAGACATTTATCGATAATAAACACAACCATGTTATATCGTGAGGCAAAAAGTCTACACGACACGATTTACGTCACGAACAAACACGTTTTAAAAGCTGATTTTAATCAACCGTTCACATGCAACACCCACGCCACATTTTCATATAGAAGATCCGCTTCAAATGTGTCTGTGATAAGGTCCAGTCTAACAAGCAGAACTGCTCTACTTCTCTCTCCATCATCTCATTTGTTCTTCATTTTTTCCCTTTCTGTCGCTACAGCTGATGGAAATTGTTCGTCGCTTGTCATTAAAGTTTCCCCATCCTATCATCACAGCTCATGGACATTATTCGTGGCTTTTCGTTCTAGTGTCCTCTTCCTCTCTTTACAGCTGATGGACAGTGTTCATGGCTTGTCACTCAAGTTTTCCCTTCCTCTCCTTACATCTGATGGACAGTATTCGTGGCTTGTCATTCAAGTTTACCCATCTTGTCTTTACAGCTTAAAGATATTGTTCTTGGCTTGCCATTCAAAACAACACTTGGCTTGCCATTCAAAAAAACAACACTTGGCTTGCCATTAAAAAAAAAACACGGCAGTCCGTTATGACCAGTTTGGTTCACCCGAAAAATGTTATATATATATTATATGTATATATTTCACAACCTGTGGACTGCAGCTGATATACTCTTAAAGCCATACACATATGTACATTCATAATGCCACAGCAAACCTTTGTTGAATCCAAGTAAGTGTCACAGGACGAATAATCCTTTCCACATCAACCAGGACTTTTGCCCTGGATTTTGCGTTTTGTTTCACTGAAGACTATGATCTCGTCGTACTGGTAGTAGCTGTTGTGGCGCGAGAACCTGCAACGCGAGATCTTGCAGAGGAGGCTTGTGACCTCAGGGCCGAAGATGGAACTATTCTTTTCTTGTCGTCTTTACTCACACAACAGCAACACCATATCACGCATATAAATAAAATTAATCCGATGAAAAATCCTAGTCCTGCAGCGAGTCCAATTATCATATCCTGTTCATCCTCGTTCACTCCTCCTCCTGTATCACCCTATGGAAACGATAGAAAATATGTTGAGGTACATAGTCATATATAGTGTCTTTGTAGCAATTATGGGCATCATTGGATGCCAATGGAGCAATCTTGTATAATACAACTGAGAATAATTTAAGAAATAGTGTTTTCATAGGCGTGCTCAATGGTTATTTTACACACGGTTAGTGTTGGAAAGTTTATATTTTAGAGCAAGGGGGAAGATTATAATGAAAGGTTGAAAAAATATTTTAAACGAAAAATCAATCTTTCTCCCCTTTCTTGAAAAACTCGTCCACTGATGCTCCTGTCTTGGTTGGCATCGTGCCAATGTCAGTGGACGAGTTTATGTGGTCCACTAACTTAAGAAATAATGTTCGATGTTATTGTTCGTGTTAATGTTCGTGTTGAATTCACATAACCGTGCTGAAACGTGTAATAAATGTTATTGTTAGCTCGATGTTATTGACACAAGTGTTATAGAATAAGAAATATTTGCTTGTTTACTGCGGTAAAACAAGTAAGATAGATCATCATGCAATGGGATGAGTAAGTTTGGTCACGAAGGCCGTAGGCCTGAGTGATCAAACATGGATGGCATCGCATGGCGATCTGTCCTACTTGTTTTACCGCAGTAAAGAAGCAATTATCTCTATTCTACTATACTACTATACAAACGGCAGAATTGTGGAGATTTTTCAAGCAAAGGAATATATTTTATCATGTAATTACACGTTAGCATCCCTACACGCGACAAAAAATCGGAGCAAACGACACCTGCAAGTCGCGTGCTCGAAATCGACACGCAGGAGAGTCCAAAGTATGGCAGCTAGGGGCATGCTAAAACGCTTGTAATGTTCAAAATGACGAAAAACCAATGTTAACAATTACCAATAAATTTCAAGAATATTCCAACTAGCGTGAACCTTGGATTTATAAATACATTACCGTGGACCCGGTACTTCATATACAATGGTCATATCGCAGTACACGGATTAGCTACTATGTACTATTTAATAATAATAAAATGATCTTTAATAAATATATACGTTTGATAAATAAATAAATAAATAGAATGAAAAAAAAAAATGAAAAAAAAAAATGAAAAAAATATTCAAGCATTTCTTAATAGGCAGAGTTACTTCCTCTTGTTTCCCGTTTAAAATACATTATGAAACAGGGGCTGGATCCAGTCTACTTATCCCCCCGCTGGTAGAGTGCAACATGGCACGTGAAGAAAATCATGACGTCAAACTATCCACACCGAACCGCTCATCAAGTGACGTTTATCGGAAGTAGATGCCACCTGGGCTTCCTTCCTTACTATGTAATAATGTTATTTGGTAAAACACACCGGGTGTTGTAGAATAGTAGAATAATCGGACCATTATACTAATATTGAGGCGTATAAATGGTTGCTTAGTACACCTACGTTGTCTTGCAAACGCCAAGCTTCCTGAATTCTTAAATGTATCAAAAACAGCTAGCAGCACCTTAGCATTAGGTCTTCCTATATGCACCAGAAAGTTATTTCATTTATTTTATTTTCTCCAATGAGAAAATATAACCAAGATTCATGAACAATTTAGTTAATGCATATAAAAACGGTCAGTCGTAGCATTTCGTAGACAAATTCCCAAAAACTACTCATGAACCCAGAGCCATTTCGCGTTATATCGAGGAATAAATTCATATACGTTGTGGAATAATTTCATTTTTGTTCCAGGGGTCTATATTATCAGAGACTTGTCAGAATGAGTTGGTGATTCCCATCAAAGAGACGAAATGTCAAGACTGACCATATTTAGGTATCATTATATCATCATTTTCCAATGACTCCAAACAAATTGGGGATGGAAACTTCCAAAATTTCGGATGCACCCCATATTTGACGGTCCACAGCTAAAGTGATGCTACTAGCTCTTTCTGAGAAAATCAGGAATATCTGGCTCCAATAAGAAGACCACTTCAGGTCAACGGTCGAATACCGATCACATATCTGATTAGATTCGTATAAAATGTTGATTGGTTAATTACTTGAATGGACCGAACATTATCCGATAAAATATGTAATAGTCCATGGGCCCCAAATTTCGCCAACCCGCATCACTCGAGGTGGCAAATTCTAGTCATGTTTTGGAAGGGGTTCATGCCTTTACCGGTATATGTTATTCACCATTCTAAATCCAAACCTGAGATGGGGGGATACGCTTCCTTTTATGTTTTACAATTCTGGTCGCTATAGAGCCGAAACTTCTCACACACTGTATGTAGGCGCTGGTCCATCGACATAAGCAAACTTAATGTAAAACATTTATTTGGTGACGTTATATTGACTTAATAAGCTGGGTAGGCATTTCTTGTCGAATTATCGATCCATTAATTTATTTTTCAGAATCTACCGGTGTAAAAGGAAAGAATTGGACCGATATGCAAGTTTCCCAGCAAAATGTCCCTTTTCATATGTTTCTCTTCGGAATTTTAATGTTTGTACCAGTTTTTACGCAATAGTTTACTGAGTTGTTGAATTGAATCCTTAAAATTTTGTTTGATCGTCGCTGTATAGCTGAAATATTGCTGAATGCGACGTTAAACCTTAATTCTTTTTCTCTCCTGTCTCTCTTCAGGAACGTATGTCTAACCTGTATTGCAAATAAGGGAAAATGACTATTGAATATTCGAATTATGTTTTTGAAGAGATATTTGAATGTATGTATGTTAACCATACTGTAGAAATTTCGGTCCCCAAGACGACCTAGGGCTTGTGCGCGATCTTAGATATTATAACGCAAGGTCGTCTGTTGAGTCGGGTGATGGTGTCTACATAACTCTTCGACTAGATAGATGCCAGTCCGGCTTCGAGATTTCTCGAAGACTTGAAAAGGATAGCAACACAACACGCATTGCTGAAGATAGTTTTTACTATATATGCATTTCGTACCAGCTACAACATTTCACGTAGTTCGTGAACTCTACCGGTGGTGTGTAGGAGAGTATGATGATATAAACTCTTATTTGAAATCATTCACTTTTATACTGTCCTGTATGAATGAAAGTGCAAGATGGCACA